>SJYA01001797.1:1547589-1611438 GCA_006410615.1 Neotragus moschatus
CGGGGGGGGGGGTGGGGGCGGGGGCTGACAGGAGGCCCACAGGAGCCTGTGAGTGCAGGCAGTCAGGGAAGTTTCCCAGAGGAGGTGAGCCGTGAGCAGGATAACGGAGCTCCAGAGGGTGGGCGGGGTCTGGTGGGGGCTGGGAAGAGGGCGTCCTGGGAAGAGTCAGTGGGATGGGAGAAAACAGGGCTGCAAAGCCTGAAAATGGTTTTTTTTTTTTACATATTTCCTCATGGCAATAGGGAGCCACTAAAGGTTGTGCAGCAGAGTAGGAGCTGGGGGAACACGGTGAGTGTAAGGATAGCTGTTCTATTGTTGAGGGGGCCAGGTTGGAGGAGGTGGTAAACTGAGGCAAAGCCGGTTCCCACCCAGTTTTCTCTGCCTCCGATAGAATCCCTATGCTGACAACCCATGCTGCTGTTCCATGCCACCCGGGAGGCTGTGAACTTAGCACTCAGCACATACGGGAAAATATCATATTTCTCTATTGTTCTGTCAGGTCAATCAGGTCCTGTCCCCAACCAGGGAGCTGCTTGAAAACATGACATCAGTCAAGTTTCAGGGGCTGCTGGTTAGCATCCCCCTCCCCAGGGTGGTACAAGTATCTGGGGTCGCCAGACCATCTGGTGTCTGCAGAGTTTGTTGACCAAAGTCCCTATTGTCAGGAGGTTTGTATGTTATAGCAGAGAAAAAGAAGAAGGAAGAAGAGGAGAAGATGGAAGCAAACATAACTTCACATGATAATAAAAAGCTATGAAGAAATAGAGTGATATGTTGCCAGTGCAGGAGACATAAGAGACGTGGGTTTGATCTCTGGGTTGGGAAGATACCCCGGAGGAAGGCATGGCGACCCACTCCAGTATTCTTGTCTGGAGAATCCCCATAGACAGAGGAGCCTGGTGGGCTGCAGTCCATGGGGTTGCAAAGAGTCAGGCTCGACTGAAGTGACTTAGCAGTCATGCACGTTCATTCTCTAAGTCGTTTCCAACTCTTAGCAACCTCACAGACTGCAGCACGCCAGTCTCCTCTGTCTTTCCCTATATCCCAGAGTTTGCTGAAACTCATGTCCACTGAGTCGGTGATTCCACATGATCCAGCAATTGTGCTCAATGTTTATCCAAACAAGTTCAAATATGATGCCCACACAAAAATGCTGCACACAAATGTTTATAGTAGCTTTATTCATAACCACCAGAAACCGGAAGCAACCAAGATGTCCTTCAATAGGTGAATGGATGCATAAAACATCATATGTTGATGCCAGAAGTTCAGCCTCTCTATAACTCAGTGCTGAATCAAATCTCAGAGACAGAATTATGGGTGAAGCAGAAAAGATAGCCTTATGGCTTTGCCAGGCAGAGGGGGACACAGCAGGCTTCTGCCTGGAAAAACTATGTGTGCCAACCTGGGAGGATTTGTTGAGGAATTTTTATAGCACATAGTTCAAGTGTGGGGGTGCTGGCAAGATTAGGGTATGTGCAGGGTCTCAGGTGGTCTCCTAGTCTTGATGAGCTCTGGTCCCTGTAATCTTGTCTCAGGTGGTTTCTTGGCTGCTTCTCCCTTGATTAGATGTTCAGATTAACTGTTCAGATCTGCCTGTTGGAATTCAGGGAAGGTCATGGAGGTTGGAGTCATGCCTACAAAAAATACCTATTGTCCATGAAATTCTTGAGGCCAGAATCCTGGAGTGGGTAGCCGTTCCTTTCTTCATGAGATCTTCCCAACCCAGGGATTGAACCCAGGTCTCCCACATTGCAGGTGGATTTTTTACCATCTGAGCCACCAGGGAAGCCCCAACAAGAAACAGGGGACAAAAAATGGCTTCTATGCCTAGGAGCCCCAGAGGGTACCCCTGGGTTTCAATATCCAAACAAATAGCAGAATATTCTTCAACAATAAAATGAAATGGGCTAACCAGCCATGAAAAGACATGGAGGAAATTTAACTGTGTATTACTAATAAGAAGCCAGTCTGAAAAGGCTACATATTGTATGATCCCAATCATATGACCTTCTGGAAAAGGTAAAATTATGGAGTTATTAGAAATATCAGGGATTGCCAAGAGGAGAGGGTAGGGATGAACAGGAGGAATACCGGGTATTTTTAGGGCAGTGAAAGTATTCTGTATGACACATACTGTTGCACACATGACATTTGTCAAAACCCATGGAAGGGCACAACACAAAGGGTGAACCTTATCATCAATTGTGGACTTTAGGTAATAATAATGTATCGATATTGGCTAATTAATTGCAACAAATATAACACATGAATGCAAAATGTTAATAACAGGTGAGAAATGGAGTATTTCCTGCCACATCAATGAACAAGGATGTCAGAGTCATCAGCAATTCCAGCCCTCCAGGGCAAACAGGAAGAACAATACCTGGAATCTGGCAGCCAACAGGCTGCAACCACTCTTAGGTGAACACTGAGGGAAAACTCCAGATACTGGCCCCAGATAGCTGAGATGCCTACGAAAGGAATGATTTCAGTGAGCCCAGGCTCTTGCATCTTCCAATACATAGAAAAAACGCTAAAGTTCTTAACTTGAGATAGATGGTTTTCTTTAATTCACAAAAATACTTTTGATGTTCAGACTACCTGCCCTTTGTTGCAAACTTCTATATAACCTGACTCCTCCCCTTCACCCATTGCCCACTGCCTCCTCAGATCAGTTCTCTCAGGGTCACTTGAGATGCTGTCTCTTGGGCTTGAAGTCCTAAATATGCCTACTGAATAAAACAGAACTCTCAACTTTTAGGTCGTGAGCTACATTTTAAGTCAACGCAGGGGAAATCTGATGGAGCAGGATAAGAGACTATAAGGGAACTTGGCTTTCTCGTACAATTTTCCTATAAACCTAAAAATGCTCTGAAAAAAAATAGCCTATTAATTTAAAAATCTTTAAAAATAATTTTAAAGAGATTTCTGCTCCCTTTAGGTGATGGGAGCAGGGAGGTGCAGACTAGGAACACACGACTCCACCAGTTGGAAATGGCAAGTACCTCTTACCTAGCAGCAAGACCAACACGCACCTCATTATCTCAATCAATTTCTGGCTTTAGACGATGCCCCTGGGGGCTCCTTCCTACAGACCCCTCTTCTCACCCCTCCCAGACCTCAGTTTTGGGGAGCGAGAAGTGTGGATGGCTCACATGCCCAGGGCTTGGGTGTGGCCCCCAGCCTGAGCAGGCTGGGTATGGCAGCTGACCTCTTCTCCAAGTCCCACAGGTCACCCCAGGTTTGGTCCTGAGATAGGAAGGGGTGAAGCACTCAGGTCACTGGCCCAGGGGACAGCAAGTGGAGCCCTAAAGAGCAGCAGGCAGGAGCCCACTCTCTGATGAGAAGCAGGTGGTCATGGCAGCACCTGCCTTGCTGAGCTGTTAGTGAGACAGTAGTTGGGAAACAGCCCTGGGCAGACAGGAAGAAGTCAGGAATACTGACCATGCCTGATGGGTTTCTCTGTTCATCCCAGCTTCCTCCTGGGGAACTAGGCTATGGGCTGCAGAAGGGCAGGTGCCAGTTTGCTTTGCTCAGTCCTAGAGCCCCAATATCCAGAAGAATCTAGTCTGTCTATTCCTTCAGCAAGTAGCTACCCAGGAGGGTCAGTCCCTGTATCAGGCACTGGGGATATGGCCTCAAAAACACACAAATTCCAGCCCAGATACAAGCACCCAACCAGCACAGGGAGGCACCCTCTAAGGAAGCAGTGCATACTGTAGGAGCAAAAGGCCGTGGGCCGTGGGAGCAAAGTGAACAGAGAGAGGGGAGATGTAAGGTTGGAGAAGTAGCAGGGGCTGCAAAAGTCACAATAAGAACTTTGGATTTTATTCCAAGAAAGTCAACTGAGCACAAGAGTGACATAATCACACACTTGGCTACTCGATGTGTGGTCCATGAACCAGCATCTCCTGGAAGCTTGTTAGGAATGCAGGTACCTTCTGCTGTGATGGGGATACTGAGGGACTAGTGGACAAAGGTGAATTGAATGAAAGCCCAAGGGCTCCCTCACCTGCAGTTACCCCAGCCTTGTCTTCCTGCAGCCTCCACCATCAGACGAGCTTGCAGATCACTTCCAGGTGGAAAGAGCTCTCTCCTCTGTTTGCTGTGACCCACAAGGAGCAACATCAAGGAGCAAGAGCTCTTCTGGCCTCCAAAGGCTCTCTTGCCCATCTGATTCTTCCCTGTAGCCAAACTGAGGGGTCTGGCAGGCGGGGGATGCAGACTCCTAGGATTTAGGATTTAGAGGACAGATCATGCCCCTCTGAGCCAGCCCCAAGACAGCTAGAGATCACGGACAAGCTTTTGCGTGGCACTGTCTCCACCAAGGCCCACAGTGTGGCCCAGGCCCCCAGCAGCAGTGTGATGTGTCCGTGTCTTGCTGAACAGAGGCCTGTAGGCACACGCAGACCCCAAATATCAATACCAACGGTGCTGCCTTGGACGACTTGCTTAACTTTCCTGGGCCTCAGTTTCCCTGCCTGAGTTTGTGAGTGGGTGGCCAAGAGAAGACCTAGTCCAGTGTCCAGAGCAGAGAGAAGGTGTTTTACAGAAGAGAGCGGCCCCACCTCCATCTTCCTCTGGGCACAGGTTTTCCCCTTACCTGTTGGCCCCTACACAGGGTCCCAAGCAACCCCTGCCCACACTGCACAGTTGGTTTGAGGGCCCCTTAGAAAAATGACCCAAGCCTCTTCCACTGCCCACTCCCTGCTGGCACAGCCCCCAACCCCTTCCTCACAGCCCCCCTCTGCCGGCCCCCTGCCGCCACCCCCTACCAGCTCAGCCAGCCCAGGGAGCCCTTCCTCTTTGCCTAGAGACTCTCCCCACACCCACAGTCCAGCTGGACTCAAGCCAGTCAGAGCTGCTCAGGCCAACCTGGAAAACAGCTGGAAAACTTCTTATCCCCACTGACCCGCAGCTGGGAGTCTGGATGGCCCCAGATGGCAAAGCCAGGTACTCAGGGCCCAGGAGCATCAGGGGAGCCCTGCTCAGACACTCTGAGGGCCCTTGCCTGGTGACTCAGAGGTCCTGGACTTCAAGAAACCCAAGCCCTGGCGCTTCCCATCCCGCCAGGCTTGCCTCAAAGCCCTGAAGCTGGAGCCCAGCTCCCTGGACCGAAGAGGAGGGGGAAGGCTCCAGGGCAGAAAGGTGGTGTCCTCAGCAGAGTTTGCAGCAGCAAAGATGGCTTCCAAGTAGTAAAGTAGGAGACAGATGGAGGGGCAGGGAGAGACTGAAAGGAGGAGAAAGCGGCAGGGAGAGGCTTGAGTCAGAGACGGAGGAGTGTGGGAGGGAGTCGGGGGAGTGCCGGGAGGTAGAAAGAGGCCAGTGCAGGGGCAGGGCGGCTGCAGAAGGTCGACATCCACAAGGCCTGGGAACGGCAGTTGGGTTTGGGGCGCGTAGGAGGACTCAGCATTTGTCCCGAAGCTGGTTGACCTTCCAAGTGCTGGTCTTTTTAGGCTGAGTGTTTGGGCTGGCTCCAGGAGTCACAGCTGGGTAAGCCTCACAGCTGAGAACTGAGGAATGCATTGGGGCACCCAATGCCTTCTGCTCCCCTCAACACTGGGAGAGTGTGTGCCAGTGGGGGCAAGGGAGAGAGACTCTCAGGGACAGAGAGGACTGAATGGAAGCCCCTAATGGCCGCAGCTCTTAGCAAGTCCGTTACCAAGTTCCAAGAGATTTGTGACTCCAAGCTCCAAGGCAGGCTGTTGACCCTTCTTTTTCATAATTAACTTTCAGGCCAGTTTCTTTAAACTCGGAAGCACCAGAAGGTAATAACGGTAGGAGTTCAGAGCCCCGGCCTGTACCCCTGTCCCCGAGCAAGCTCAGCCTCCCTCCACCCGCTCCTGATTTCTCCTGAGAATCAAACAGCACAAATGTATGTGAAATGCTTCCTACACCGCTAAACTACACACACACACACACACACACGTCCAGGATGACTGTCGCCTTCCCTGGAACCTCTCCAGGCCCAAGGAGGCAGCATTCCCCATGAGCGCGTGGATTGGACTGACTTCGAACAACAGCATTTCCAAAGCACTTGGCCACCTGGCACCATTTTCAGCACTCAGCTGGGAGATAAGTGACCATAAATCCTTTTGTAGAGGCAGCCTGACTCGGCAACACTGACACACAGAAACAGTGACACGCACTCCCTCCGGTGATGACATCTCGAGGAGACAAGTGTGAAGAAGTCTGTTGGGTGTGTTTGTGCTCTGGCTTCTCCAGGCAGGCAGGCCAAACCCCGAGAAGACATCTCCCCAGATTGGCCCACCCCTCCCCCTTACCGTCTCGAGCCTTTCCTGGGGCCTGGGCTCCTGCAGCCATTTCTTGTCACTGCTGAACAATAGGCGTTGCTAGCAGCTGGCAGCTTGGCTTCCCTGCCCAGGGAGGGAGGGAGGAGGATGGGAAGGAGGCAGCAGGCCGGCTGTGGGGCTGGAGCAGCCAGCCTGCTACCAGGGGTTCCCAGCTCAGGGATGGCGCCAATGTGTGCGCCTCCCCTGTCATGGTCACACACACCCAGCAGCTGGGAAGGCTGGTGCTGGGGGACCGAGCGCAGCAGCTCTCAGCCCACCTGAGTGGTTTTGTAAACTCCCGAGGCCTGGGGCTCTGTGCCCAGGGATGCTGGCGGAGGCCCCCGTGATTCCAACTTGCAGCCAGGAAGAAGCACAGCCCATGCATGTGGCATGAATGTAGTCCTGCCTCCTTCCTCGACCATGGAGCCAACCGAGTCCCTGGGAGGGGAAGCAGCAGATCCAAGGTCACACAGCGTCTTCAGCCCTGTTAAAGCAATCCAACTCCTGGTTCACTTCTGGCCCCACTGGGACACCTTCCTCTCTTGTCCCTCAGGGTAGTGCCACAGTGTGCCTCGAGGGAGCCACTCCCCTGTGGAGAAGAGGTGGGGTGAAGCGGCTTGTCCAAAGGTCAGGCAAGGTCAGAGGTGAAGTTCTGATTGGGCCACCGTCTCCTGACTCCCTCACCTTGCTCAGCCTCCGGCAGCACCTGCCTCACTGGAATGGCACCAGCAGTGAGGATGGCTGATAGGAGAGCGTGCTGAAGGGGTTACAAGGGTCAGAGAGGCCCAGCCTGCAGTCCCGGCTCTGCCATGTGCCAGCTGTGTGACCTTNCTCCTGACTCCCTCACCTTGCTCAGCCTCCGGCAGCACCTGCCTCACTGGAATGGCACCAGCAGTGAGGATGGCTGATAGGAGAGCGTGCTGAAGGGGTTACAAGGGTCAGAGAGGCCCAGCCTGCAGTCCCGGCTCTGCCATGTGCCAGCTGTGTGACCTTCGGAAGGTTGCTTAGCCTCTTTGAGTCCGGACTCCCTCCTCTATAAAGCGAAGGTGGCCAGATAAACCTGAAAGGGCTCGGGCAGAGTCCACCAGATCAGACACGTGGCACCCGGTGGTGTCTGGCTTGTGTGAGTGCTCAGCGAGTGGTGATCCTGAACCTCCCAATTCAGCTAAGATTCCTCTCCCAAAGGAGTAAATGTACACTGAAAGCAAAGACAGAGAGACAGTAGGGCCTCTGGGATCCCATATTGTCGTACAAGCTTGGAGCACAGTGGCCTCAGTAAATACACAACTGAGTGCCACTATGACAAGTGAGGTGTTAGGGAAATGGTGGTGCCCCCATAAATCGTGCTTTCAATGTTAAGAGGCCCCAGGTTTGCTTAATGGCCTAACCTAAAACCCTACACCAAGCGGAAGCCTGGATTTTAGCCTTGTCACTGCCATGCTTGCTGTAGCTACCATTTAAGGATTTCTTTTAACGCCCTAGACCTGTTGTGCTTCACACGTGATCTCTATCATTTCATGAGATAAGCTCACTTTTGACCCTCATCTTACAGATGAGAAGGCTGAGGTGTAAGCATGTCGAAAACTTGTCCAAGGTCACATATAGGCCATCAGTGATGGAGGCAGGACTCAAACTCAGGCAGTCTGATTGCAAAACCATGAACCCCCACGCTACATTCTCTTGTCTTAAACAAGAATCACTTCCCCTCTCTGGGTTTCAGCTTTCACATCTGTAAAATGGGGTCCTTCAGCCAGAAAGTCCACATCTAAGCCTCCCCAGGTGTTAAGCCCTCAGAAGACTCCATTTCTGTGTGACTTTTCTGACTGCCCTGCCCTCTCTAACCCTCAACCTCCCCCACTCCAGCACTGACTCCACTGCCCCCACTCCTGTACTGTGCCAATTTCCAGACCCCTTTCTAGACGTCCCGGTCTAAGACCCTGAGCAAAACGGCTATGGCCTGGCCTCAACTATGGTCAGATTCTGTCCTAAGCACGGTGTGGTTTGCAAAGATCAAGACTTGGTAAACTGTTTCTGTTAAAGGCCAAAGAGCAAATATTTCAGACTTTGAGGGCCATACGGTCTCTGTGACCATTGCACTTGGACAGCAGTCAGACAACACACATGAACAAATGTGGCCATGTTCCAATGAAACTCACACCAACAGGCAGAGGGCAGGATTTGGCCGAAGGGCTGAAGTTTGCTGACCTCTGTCAGAGATGAACATCAAGGTGACTGCTCTCCCAAACAGCAGGGGGGTAGCACAGGAAACACAGTTGCACAGTTGTACAGGTAGCATGGGGTAGCTCAGAAACTAGCCTGAGACACAATTGGCCTTGCTAAGTGTCTTTGCAAAGGCACAGTCCTCCAGAAAAGGAGGAGGCTTCATGCACAGGCACTTAAGCTTGGCCTGGGGGTGATGGATGAAACTTCCACAGCAAGTCTGGGGGCACAAGAAAGAGCGTGCATGCTATGTGCTGGCAACAGGGGCCACCAGAGGGCCCGATGGGAGTGGGTCTGGGACCAGACAAGGAGGACCAGGCTCTGTGCTTCTCTCCTCTAGAAAAGAATCAACTACAGTGTTTGTTTAATATTATTTAGTTATTTGGCTGTGCTGGGTCTTCGATGTGGCATGTAGAATCTTTAGTTGTGGCACGTGGGATCTAGTTCCCTGACCAGGGATCTAACTCGGGTTCCCTGCTTTGGGAGCATGGAGTCTTAGCCACGGGACCACCTGGGAAGTCCCTGATTGTTTTTCAATTCAACAAATGTTCTGAGTGCCTACCGCACTAGGTGCAGGTGGAGGCACAAGAGGATAGACAACACCCACAGCTTGCATTTTTCTTGCCCTGTCAACATCTTCCAACAGACTTAGGAGCCATGACTATCTCCTCCTCGGGAGCACAGAAATTGAACGAGTCACCCAAGTCCCATCTCTAATTAGGAGCAGATGCTCATGTTCCAGACACAAACCTTTCTACTGAGCAGCAGCAGCCGCTTATTTCTAGTGCCCTAATGAGCATCTCCAGAGAAGGCAATGGCATCCCACTCCAGTACTCTTGCCTGGAAAATCCCATGGATGGAGGAGCCTGGTGGGCTGCAGCCCATGGGGTCGCTAAGAGTCAGACACAACTGAGCAATTTCACTTTCACTTTTCACTTTCCTCTTTCCTGCATTGGAGAAAGAAATGGCAACCCACTCCAGTGTTCTTGCCTGGAGAATCCCAGGGACGAGGGAGCCTGGTGGGCTGCCGTCTATGGGGTTGCACAGAGTCGGACACGACTGAAGCAACTTAGCAGTAGCAGCAGCAATGAACATCTCCACCGAGCTGTCTGAACAGAGCTAAGCCTGTTCTCCCCACTGTGAGTCTGCTAGGGCTGCCGTAACACAGAGTGGCCTCAATGATAGAAATCATCCTGGAGGCTAGAAGTCAGAGACTGAGGTGTCAGTCCCTTCTGAGAGCCCTGAGGAAGAAATCTGTTCATGCTACCCCTAACCCTCCAGCTTCTGGTGGTTTGCTGGCAATCTTTGGTGTTCCTTGGTGTGTTGACACGTTACCCTGATCTCCGCCTTCATCTTCACAGGGTGTTCTCTGTGCTTGTGTCAAAATCTCCCCTTTTAAAAATAAGGACACTAGTCATTAGGATTAGGACCCACCTAACTTGACTCACTTAAGTTTGATAAATTTTAAAGTTAAAATAGTAAAATTATTTCTAAATTAAGGTCACTTTTTGAGGTCTTGAGGGTCAGAATTTTTAATAGCTCTTTTATTGAGGACACAATTCAACCTATACCAGCTCTCAAGTGCTCTCCGATTGCCACCATATTCCATGGCTGATTGACTGGAATCCTCATTTTCCAGCCCCATTCCCTCACAACTGGCAAGAGTGGCCTCAAACTACCCAGAGCAGATGAGGCTGGGATCCCATGACTCCCTCCAAGATGGTGCGGCTGCCAAGGAGATCGCATTGGGTCTCCCCCACAACCCTGTGGAGGACTGGGAGGGGGCCAGAGGGGAGCTGGACTGTATAAATGGGGGGTGGCGCTGCCAGAAGATGTGCAACAAATTTGCGAACCACTTGTGCTTTGGAAGGCCAACCCTGGCCACAAGGGTGTTAGAGAAATGACCCAACGGCAGGCAAGAGCAGCTAGGAAGCAGGTGGAATAACTGGAGGAGAAGGGGGAAGGCGGCTTGAGCTGGGGAAGCAGAAGCTGTAGTAGGTTCGGAAAGGGAGCTGCTGGAATACAGCTGGGAGAAGGGTGATGAGGCCAAAGAGAGGCCCAAAGAGGATCAGCCTCTAAATGAGGCTGTTTTAGATGTAGTGAGTATGAGACGGCAAAGCTTGGCTGAAGTCCAGAGCTTGGGAGAGAGGTGAAGAAGTGAAAGTGTTAGTCACTCAGTCCTGTCTGATTCTTTTGTGATCCCATGGACTGTGGCCCATCAGGCTCCCTTGTCCATGGAATTCTCCAGGCAAGAATACTGGAGTGGATAGCTAGTCCCTTTTTCGGGGACTTTCCTGACCAAGGGATCAAACTCCAGTCTCCTGCATTGCAGGCAGATTCTTTACTGTCTGAGCCACCAGGGAAGCTGGGAGAAAGGTAGGAGCTGGAAATAAGTTTTCAGAGTCCTGGATGGATTAAAAACCCTTGGGAAAACAAGCAGGGTAGAGGCTCAGCGAAGAGCTGGTCACCAACAGAACCCTGGGAAAAACCCAATGTTAGAAAGAGTTGGAGAAGGAGGTTTGAGAAGCACCCAAGAGGCAGGGGGAGAACCAACACAGACAAGTGCTTCTGAGACAGAGACGGAGGGAGACGGTGATACCACCAACTTCAGCGGAGGCGGTGGAGGGTGAGAGGGGCACTGTTCACTGACACGGGCCGACAGTGACATACAGCTGGCTGTACTCCAGGCAGAAGGAAACGGCAAACACACCTCTCTCATCTTTTAACTGTTTATTGTATAATATAAAACTACAAAAGTAAGACTGCTCATTTCCATGTACATTTAATCTGTCCAATTGTTCAGATTACAGCCCAAACCTACATGTGAATACAACCATCTGGGTTCTGATGTAACGTCTGTAATATTGCATAGAAAAGGCACAGCTCTCAGGTCTGTGGGGGAAAGGTTACACCTCCTTTTTGACAAAAGCCCTCCTCAAAAACCATGCACCAAACATGTTGCTATGTACATCTTTTCCAAATCTTGGTTGTATGGACCACACTTCTCTTCTAAACTTGTTATCCCCAAAAGACATCCACAATTTTTATTGGCTTTGTTTGCAATAGTTCTTGATCCTGGCTAATTTTCAAGAACCATTTAGACTCATTCTCAGAAGCCCTGAAAACAATTGTACATAAGCAGGACGCACACACCTCACTGCCACTGGCAGTTACAAGAAGTTAACCATTTACAGCCAGAAAAGGTTAAATATGCTTTCAATTCTTTTCAGAAAGTGTATAAAGGTCCAATTTGTAACAGCAAGATTCTGAAATTAAGACAATTCATATAGAGAATAACAATCGCTGCACAAAGTAGAGTCTCTCTCTCTGGTTGGTTTTCTTTTTTTTTTAACATCTGTCATCTGAGAAGGCTGCCCNGCCACTGGCAGTTACAAGAAGTTAACCATTTACAGCCAGAAAAGGTTAAATATGCTTTCAATTCTTTTCAGAAAGTGTATAAAGGTCCAATTTGTAACAGCAAGATTCTGAAATTAAGACAATTCATATAGAGAATAACAATCGCTGCACAAAGTAGAGTCTCTCTCTCTGGTTGGTTTTCTTTTTTTTTTAACATCTGTCATCTGAGAAGGCTGCCCTGCAGATTCATAATTCATTATTTACCACCAAGAGTGGTTAATAAATTTAAGCTTTAAAATGATCCGTAAGTTGACACTTTGGCTCTTTGGAGTTTATTTATTTAAGAAATTTTCCTTGATTGATCTCAGGGCAGTTGGGACATTCTGAGGGGCTATGGCAATAAACAGCACAATTGAGAAAGACACTCCTCCGGTGGAGGTGGCTTGGCTAGTTCTCACCCTTTGGTGTGAACGAGGGTGTCAGTGGTGTGGTTGCCCCTTCTGTCATAGAGAGAAAGTGCGACTAAAAAAAGTTTAAAAATACCAACCCTTTGATGCTTGATTTTTTTAAAAAATTTGGAGGTATTAAAACATTCCTCATCCATACCTTTTGCATATTTCAAATAGACCCATATTTTAGAGGAGAGAGTAAAAATGAATGTGGACTGTGCATACGATGAGAAGACCCAGGGGTCTGGCTCAGACCCCCTTCTAGTACAGATTGACATTCCTCAGGAGAATACATTCCTACTTACATTCTGCACATATTACCATCCAGATGTTGTTAGAGCTCCACAGTAAAATAAATATATTTACACAGAAAAAAAAAAAAAGGAATAAATAACTTATGAAAAAAATCACTTCAAATTCAAAGCTCTTATTATTCTGCTCTCATCTTGTCACTTCATTGCACATCACTGTCAATAATTGTCCTCTCCCAGCCCCACCCAGCATGTCACTCTTGTAAAGGCACCTCACATTGCCTGCCTGACTCTGAAACCCACATGGTGTCCTTCAGGAGGGGAAAGGCACTGCGGCCGGGTAGCATGTGGATGCACGTCCCATGCTCGAACTGGGGTTCGGAGATCACACACAGGCTCACGTTCTTCCCTGCTGGGACATCGCTTTGTCAAAATAAGACACAAAGATAACTGGAACACTTGGTGGTTTTGTTCTTTCAAAAAAGGGCCACTAACTTTCCATGTTCTTCCTCATTAGACCTTGAATACCAAGAATTCATGGCAAGGGTGTCCAGAGTTAAAAAGCACTTGCGTGCTGCTGTTGGGGGTTTTTGTTTTGATCCTGAAGCCCAGCCTTATCAATGCGGGAGAGTGGGAGAACCACGTATGGGCAACATTTCGCAGTGCTTATTTGAACTGCTGCCCAACATATGGGACTTGTTTAAACACACAATTTGCTAATCCAACGAAAGTACAGTTGTTCTAAGTTACTATCAATCAGTTTTTAACAATGGCAAATCAGCCGCCTTACCCTGTTATTGTCCAGGATAATGAACACTATTGTGCACGGACACGTATGTGCCTGTGTGCGGCATGTGGAGGGTTTGCTGGGTCCTCCAGCTAGCAGAAGCATGGCGTCTGGGTGGTCTTGTTCTCTACAGGAAAAGGAAGCCCTTCAAGTGGACAGGCACAGTGACCCTGGAAGCATCTACAAAAACCCTCACCTTAACTACATGGTCCCTGGTCCTATTATAGGGAATGACACATCTGTAGTAGTAAGAGGTGTCTGGTGGAGGGTGCTTACAGGAGAACAGTGCAATTTGATCGATTTCTCAATGCTTGAATGAGTTGATAACTAGCCTTTAAAAACACATTTAGNTCGCTGGGGCTTATGAGAGGCCCAAACTGGGAGCCTGCCCCGGCCTACCATTGGGGGTTGGCTTTCTGACTCAGTTGTGTGTGTGTGTGGGGGGGGGGGTCAAAAAAAGATGCAAAAGACTTTAACTCAGTTTATCCCCCCAAACAGAAGGAAAACCCTCCAGAAGGAAAATCCTACTCAGTATCCAAGGGAATTAATGCTGCAAAAGGTGTTTTAAAAGAAGGTCAGGATTGATAGCTTAGTTCCAACTTCTGAAGGGAGGAAATCACTGGGGAAGGTAAGACTGACCATATGATCAAAGAGGCAGCCAGGAGGGGTGGCACGCGGCCAGCACACCAGGGCAGATGTGGAAACGGCTCCCAGCTCCGCACCACCCGATGCTCACACACACTCGTTCATCCACACACAGAGGCGGGGCACACGGGGGAATCCTGAAAGTTATTACTTTAAAACACCTCAAGGCTGGATGGTTTGTACCTTGTGTACATTTTCAAGAACTTGTTCCAATTTCCTTTCGGACCAGTAAGTGACAAGTAGAAACCCAGGGTTTTCCTTTCTCAGGAGTGTAGCGGGCTTCACGATTAAGTGACATGTTGTCTCAACAGTCAGTTTACAGGGCAGAGCTGGGTCCTGGTGTCTGCCGTCAGGGAAGGGTAGTCCCTAGTGGGGCCCTGGGCTCCCCGGGAGCGGGTCTCACTCTGCGTCCTCACCAGGGTGAAGAGGCTGGCGTCTGCTGTTCGACGGTCATTGGCCCACACACTTAGGACCTGTGCACGTTTCCGTATGCCTGTGGCACTAGTTAACAGTTCTCAAGTGAAAGGCTCCTAATAAGAGTCCCGGGCCTCCTCAACCACACCGTCCTGTGTGGCCTCTGGTGACCACGGGCTGCTGAAGGGTCCAGAAGCGCCCATGCTGACACTGAAAACCATAGAAACGAGGCATTCACAGTAATGCTAATGACTCAGAATGATGACTTTTCCTCACAGAGCTACCCAGTTTGAAGAAAAAAGAAGCTATGACGTGTCACGAGTGTCTTCGAGCAGGCTAGCAGAGGCTATTTCCTCACTCAGACATCCTGAGCCGCCAAACCCAAAGTCCTGTAAACGGAAACACACACATGCTTTCAGTTTCTTTCGGGGCCAGTGGAAGAAGAAAGAAGTTGCCCCTGGCAAAACTGCTGAGTGGGTGACAGTCTCTCCAGAGCAGGAGAGAGGCTGGCTACAAATGCCGGTGAGACAGCTTCTGAAACAAAGAATATTCTCATCTCTCCTCTCTGACACCTGCCTTAGGGTGTGCTTTGGGTTCTGCTCTTGAGGTGGTCCAAGTGGAGAGCCCCTGCTCCTGACCAGGACGCCTGCCACCAGCCTCCGATGAACTCTGGGAAGAGCTCTTTTGTCAGCTGGTCACACAGTACCTTCCGGGCAGGAAGGAAAGCCCCCCTCCTTGTTCCACAGGGAAAGCCAGGTTCCCTTAGACAACTTTCTACACTGTTAAAATATTACACCTTAATAAACATCCAACACTTAGGAATCTGATAATGGCTATGCTTTTGACACCCTTCCTCCCCCAGGTAACAGCAGAAGCTTCAGGTGGGGGGTGGGGGTGGGGGGACACGACTTAGACAGGACACCCTGAAGGGACATGGGGGAGGGTGCTGGCAGATCTGGGAGAGAGCTGACAGAAAGTGGGATACTCCCAAAGCCAGTGCTCTGGGACAACCCACAGGGATAGAGTGGATAGGGAAGTGGGAGAGGGGGTTCAGGATGGCGAGAACACTTATGTATACCCGTGGTTGATTCATGTTGATGTATGGCAAAAAGCATCACAATATTGTAATTATCCTCCAATTAAAATAATTTATAAAAGAAAGTGGGGTGCCTGCAAGGATCTGCCAGAGAGGTGTTCCATGCACTGTGACCCGTGCAGAGGCTCCTGGTGATGAGCCTCCGGGAGGCCGTACGGGGGTCAGCACTCCCCCAGGCTGCCTGCAGACCCCAAAGCGACTGCTTCCGGCCTCCGGGAATGGCAGAAACACGGGCAAAATTCCAACAGGGAGAAAGCCTCTGCGTGTTTACTCCCAGAAGACAAGGGAGGGTGAGTAACTGAACCCCTAAAGCTGCCCCTATCGGGGAAGTTTTCTTTCTTCTTTTTTTAAAGCCCAAGCTCATCCAGGATGAGGTCCCTGCAGTAACATCCATGCTAATTGCTAAGTAAGACAAAGCCTTCCCTAACAAATCAGCAATGTAATTATGAAGCCAGTCACTAGATCAAGCCAGTTAGGCGCGCTCGGCGCGGCTCCGAGGCTGTAACCCGACACCACTGTTTGCCGAGGCGCCTCCCCGGGCGGCGCTCTCTGCCGCGGGTAGCACGCGGCCACGCATCGCGATCAGACTCCAGTCGGACGGGTCCCGCAGCGAACAATCCCTGGGCTGTCTCGACAGCGTCTTAAAGCCTGGAGACAAACCAAAATTCGGCCAGGAAGTCAAACTCGAAGTCAACAGCTTTTACTGTTTGGGGATGTAAGAAACTCTTGCCTTCCCTTATCTATTTCTAATGAAATTGCAGACGGTTTCTGACTGGTTTGTCAAACATAACCTTTACTCTTGGAAAAAGAAAAGGATATTTTCAAATGTTGATAACTGCATTTAGTAAACAAATCCTGAGAGATAATATTTCAAGTGAATATTTCTTAGGAATAAATTATGGCCTTGTTAATAAACATCTGGAAAGAAACAGGTTTTTTAGACTGTAACTGTTAAGTAATAGAAAATATTTCTAATATCCTGTCTTACTGGTTCCTCAGCCAGCTGGGAACTTTAGGTTTTAAACCTAACTCTTAGGAAGCTAGGGACATCAGTCACCTTCCAAAGATACTGAGGATGTTTACAATTGTCTTAGTTTACGTAACAATTTTGACTAAAAGCATTGCACACCTAATGTGAAAGACTGAGCCGAATTATACAGTTTCTAAATTTAAGATGAGCAAAAAAAAAAAAAAAAAAAAAGATTCTAACCCTGGAATATGCTTTAAAATACTCTAGAAAAAAAAGACCATGAAGATGAAACAAGACTGACAAAATATTGATGACTGTTAAAGCCCAATGATGAGCACAAGGGGATGCACTGTACTCTCTTTACTTTTGAGTGTGTTTGGAATTTTCCATAAGAAAAAAGTAAAACATGTACACACACATCAATACATATTTTTAAAATTGTACAAATTTTTAAAAAGTCAAACAAACACAATAAACTATTTATACCCTCAGTGAGAACTATGATATTAACTTGATAGGCTATTTTACTCAGAAGAAAGCTACAAATGCTCTTTGTAAACAAGCATGCCCACTACAAGTTGGAGCTCCTCTTGAGCTTTGAAAGAGTATCACATCTAACCACAAGGGAGCGCAGGAGAGCAACAGGCACTCCTGAATTCTGATTATTCACTGCAATTTCTATCTACAGATCTCAAAGTATACACATTTCCAAGACTGTTCCCTAATTCAGGTCTCCATAGGACACTGCTTGGCAAGCCAAGAGCCCTGCCAAGACCACACTATATTATGCTATGGTTCAAAATCTGGAAATATTGTATAAAGAAAAGGTTGTTGTCTGTATATAAGTAACACTGATGTTTCAAAACCCATGATTAAAATCCCTGGAGGATTCCCGAAGCAAGAGCACACACAACAAGCATACAACCTGAGTCATAAGAGGTGGACTGGGAGAAGCCAGTAGTTCAGAATTTCCAGTGGGGGTCCTAAAGTGATCTCCAACCACACAATGAGTCTCAAGGTTAGCAGTAGGAATTTTACTAGGATAGAAAAGCCTTCAACAATCCAATTGCTTTGTAATAACAGGAAATTGCCTCCACACTGAACAGAAATGGCTTCTGGCAGTTTTTTGGGAAAACTTCATAAAGAATATTGGGGAGGAGCCGTTAAATCGTAAAACACTGGTAACCTTAGAGAGATCATGAAGCAAGCCGATTATATAACTTGGTGGAATTCTCCCTATGCAAATTACAAATTACACAACTGTTTGAGGTATTGAAGTTCTATGATACTGTATGTTCATAAGAGACGAACTATTATCACCAATCTTTCCATAGGAAACTTGGTAAATATGAACCATTATAATATTGTTTTTATAAATAATATATTATTATAGACATTAAAATTATGATGCTATTCCACATTAATTTGTTGTCAGGAACTCAGCTTTAGCATGCTGAATCTAAAGCCTCATTATCATTAAGGGAAGGAATTCTTAGATTTGAATTTCTTTCCCTTAAGACTATATGCCAGTAAAGGCCAACCAGCCTTGTCCCACCCCCATTTCCGTACATAATGAAAACATTTTTTTCTCCAGTACTTATAATTGCTTAGATGGGATTCTGGTTTCAACTCTCCTGTACTATCTTTTCCCCAAAGATACCTTGTTTTTCTGCTCACACTAGAGACCCTTAATAAACAATGTCAGAGGGGAAAAAGCTTAGGGTTGAAACCAAATGCTTTGCCAAAAGTATGTGATGGTGGTTTTTTTTTTTAAAGAAGGCCTTCAGATACATAAAACAGTCACACCAAAACAGGTAAACATAATTTGCTAGAACAAATCTGTGAAAATAAAATTTCATCTTAATTAAAACAAAACATTACTACCTTCAAGGTTTTGTTAGCCAACTAACTTGTCACTGAATAAAACTAACAAAAACTAAGAACATTAGGGAGTGTTTTTATGAAAGTGTTTTTAAGGGATATTATTAATTTTTAATCTCCTGTTTTAAAATTGGGAATGCTTTAATACTGTGAAAAATCACTTAAAAGAAGACATGTTTTACATTCCTCAAAAATACAGAACTTACTTTATCTTCTAACTTCTACAGGCAATCTAAAGAGAAAAACCAGAGAGATATTCTTTATTTACTTACTCATTAAGTTTAAGCACTGTATATAGTCTAAATCTGAATTCCTGAAAACTATCCCTAAAAAGAAAACGTATCACATTTCTATAATATGACATATGAGTATTAAAATTTAAGTAAGTAAGTAAAGTCACTCAGTCATGTCCGACTCTTTGCGACCCCATGGACTGTAGCCTATCAGGCTCCTCCCATGGGATTTTCCAGGCAAGAGTAGTGGGGTGGGTTGCCATTTCCTTCTCCAGAGGATCTTTCCAATCCAGAGATCGAACCCGGGTCTCCTGCATTGTAGGCAGACACTTAACCGTCTGAGCCATCAGGGAAGCATATTAAAATTTAAGGTACAAGGTAAAAGAAATATACTTCAGAGACGCATGAGAGGGAGGAAGAGCTTCCTTTGTGGTTCAAAGGGTAAATAATCTGCCTGCAATGTAGGAGACCTGAGTTCAGTCCCTGGACTGGGAAGATCCCCTGGAGAAGAGAATGGCTACACACTCCAGTATTCTTGCCTGGGAAACCCCATGGACAGAGGAGCCTGGTAGGCTACAGTCCATGGGGTTGCAAAGAGTCGGACACAACTGAAGTGACTAACACACACGAAAGGGAAGAAACAACTATTCTACTACGTAAATATCTATTTCATATAAGTAACATTCATACTCAGAATGTTTAGTTAATTCTAAAAATTAGACAGACTCCTGATAAGGTTTTACAAAGACAACTTAAACTTTACTTCATACACTTGAATAATTCACAGAGTAGAAAAAGGAAAGGAGGCTACAAACTACGCTTGAAGGCAGTGAATGATACTTTGTAAATATGGCAGCCCTTCTTTAAAAAAAAATAATTACTTTGGGGCTATTTTGAGATTAAAAAGTATTTCTTCCGAAAGATTTCTGAGCATTGATAACTAATGACCCACAGGACTTTACACAAAGTCACTCAGTCAAATATAATAAAAGTAATCAGAGTACCACACTGAAAGCAATACATATTTTCTAAGGAAACTACCTCTCAGAACTTCAACCTGTAGGAGCTTCAAAGACCTTTAAGGAGATCTTGCCTCCACCCCACCCCACTGCCACCCCTGAACGTTCTGTTCACCCTGCCTATCTTTAGAGGCTTCTGAAGCAAGAAGGCAGGCGCCACTTGAGGAATCCACGTTTTGAATTTGCTAACCAACTACTGCTAGACAGCTGACAACCTTCTTCGGGTAAAATCTATTTTATTTTCTATTTTTGGCCATAATAAAAATGTTTTTTAAAGTAGTCTGTTAAAAAAGAAAAAAACTATTCAGAAAAGACCATCACCAGGTTCGTGACAAGCACAGAGGCAGTGCCAAAATTTCTTCATCAGACCATGGTGCTCAAATTCCTCTGCCAGACCCGTTTTCTGCGACAGCAAGGAAGACACAGAAGTACACACATATGGAGGTTCCCTCCTCAAGAAAACGGAAGAAATCTGAAAAGCAAATCTGTATCAAGTATTATTAAAAAATGGAATAACTACTAACACAGGTTCAGATTAAAACAGTTGCCACCTCGTTATCTCACTGGCGTGGCTAGAATTTTATGCAAACCTGTTCTGGTGTAGAGATGACCTTGGGACTTTCAGATTCCCTGAGTTTAACTCAACACTTCTAAACACCAGGGTGGGGTACTCCAGCCGGCCTGCCTGAAGCCGGAGAGCTGTGGCTGGCGTGGAATGATAAGCAGTCAGCCAGAAGAGCAGAGCAAGGGGCTAAAGGTTGATCAGCAGCAAGAAACACTTCATTATTTAATTTTCTGACCACAGGCACCACCAAGTCATACTTTTTACTTTTGTTGAACAGGTTCATAGAGACAACCAAGTGAGTGAGTGAGTGGGGCTGCATGTGTGTGTCCTAAAGAGCCAGAAGCCCTTCCCCGTCACTGGTCTACTTGATGAAACTCCTCAGAAGCACACAAACGCCTGCTTTAGCCTCGTCTCTTCAGTTAACCACTTATGAAGGTTTTTAAAAGGAAAAAAAAAAAAGCTTAGGATTAAAGAGCAACTCTGAGAAGCTACAGGTTTCTGCAAGGGGACAGAGAGATAGTAAGGCCAGACATAAATGAGTGTTCACAACCGAGGTCTGCTGCTTGCTACCCGGAGTTACCAGAGAAACAAAGCTGCCTTTGGGCACCTAAAACTAGTCGGACCTGCTGTAGCAGTTGCGCAGTCGGCCCGGCGCTGTCCCCCGCTCCCCTCCCTCTGGCCCCCACCCCACGCATCTGCATGGCTCACTCCACTCGGGGCGGCCGAGCGGGCACACTCGGCCCTGGCTCTGCTGTCCCTGCTCAGGGGCAGGCCCAGCTCTGGACACACGGGTGTGCAAGTGTGAGAGGAGGCCAGACGAGACAGCAGATGCCGACTCCATTCCAAACTGAAAGCTGCAGTGGGTGCAGAACACAGCTTCTGTGCTCCTGGGCTGCTAAGACAGCTACACCAAATTGTGGGACTGGCTGCTGGGACTCCAGACAGGGATCCCTGTTTAAGTTCAGGGGAGGGATGGGAGACCTTGAGAGGAGACGAAGGAGGCTTTCTAGCTCCTGGGGCCCTCCGACCACAAAGAGAAATGAATTCTCTTCCAAAAGGCAGTTTTCATTGTCTGGGGTGCTTGTTGAAATGACATGCATCNCTGGCTGCTGGGACTCCAGACAGGGATCCCTGTTTAAGTTCAGGGGAGGGATGGGAGACCTTGAGAGGAGACGAAGGAGGCTTTCTAGCTCCTGGGGCCCTCCGACCACAAAGAGAAATGAATTCTCTTCCAAAAGGCAGTTTTCATTGTCTGGGGTGCTTGTTGAAATGACATGCATCTGTTTTGTTCTATGAGCAACCATACGTTTGCAAAGATATTCTGATGTTTTTATTTTCGAATTTCTATTTCAAAGAAAATTTTTAGACAGCCAAGTATGTTTTGTTTGTCTCATGATCTTCAAGGAAAAAAAAAAAAACCAACAAGGCGTCCATTTATTACTCAGAATAGGAATGTCGTCTTTTTGGCCTGACATATGCCATTCACAGATTCATACAAAGAATGAACTGCCACACAGTGCTCATAGAGAAAGACACTGCTCCACACAATGAGTGACGGGCGCTCTGGGGGACAGTGCTGCTCACAGGACTGCCCAGCATCTGTATAGAGGGGCAGAAGTTTGCATTTAACGATAATTGCACTGGCCATTGGAGACAATCATTTTGTTTAAAAGATATGCCAACTTTGGTGAGCTGCTGTTTCCTTCAAGAATATTAGAACTAACCATATGTAAAGTAGGTAACCAGTGGGAATTTGATGTAAGGGAGCTCAGTTGGAGGCTCTGTGACAACCTAGAGGGGTGGGATAGGGCGGGGGTGGGAGGCAGGTTTGAGAGGGAGGGGAGATAAGTATACCTGCCACAGGCTGATTCATGCCGATGTGTGGCAGAAACCAACACCAACATTGTAAAGNCGACCACCGGGCCCCGCCCCCTCGGCCGGGCCCCGCCCCCTCCCCCGGCGGTCCCGGGAGGCGCGATAAATGCCGAGCGGGGCGCCGTCCGCCCCAGGAGCAGGAAGGGGCAGGCGGAGCACGCGAGACGCCGGGTGGCAGCGCCGCCCACGGCTCCCTTCCCAGCCGGCGCACCCTTGATTTTCTCTTAAGGAAAAGCTTAAGGAGAAGGGGAGAGGAAACGAGACACTCCGGCCAGGGGACCACAACTAACCACCAATAATCCCCTCAGACCACTCATGCAAATGACGGAGCCGCTAGTGACAAAGGCGGCAACGAGTGCCGCGCGCGCACAGCCCGCTGAGTCGCGCGACCGCAAATATGACAAGCATCTCAGCTATTCTGCAACTTGGGGCCGGTTAGCCGGGCAGGCAGGGTCCCGAGGGGGGGTGGGGGGGATGGGGAAAGAGAAAAATCCGACCCCGGGGCGCGGTATCCACGCTGCCCGCGGGGTTTTCGAGACAGACGTCCCGGGAGGGCGGGGGCCGCGCCTCCGCAGCTGAGACGCTCTCGGATGCCTGCCTCTCTGGACATAAGAGTGACCCTCAGAGTGTCCGAGAGGTAGGATGAAGGCTCCGGCTGGAGGTGGGGACAAATTCCCCTCGAGTGCGGTGTCCTCAGCCCAACACTTGAAATGGGTCACCAAGTCAAGAGTACTTTATCGGAACAGAAGGGAAACGACTTGGCAGCCTTCGTGGCAGGCTTCAGCCGCGGGGCAAACCCGGCAGAGCCCACGCAGGTAGGGACCCCTGGCTTGAAGACGCAGGGGGGACCTAGGGCGCAGTTTCACAGCGGTAGCCTTTTCCTTCTCCTTAAGAAGTTCTGCTTTGAACTACTTATATTTATTAGGGAAATTTATACTAGTTTTGGGAGGCTTGTGTGTGTGAGGTGCAAATTTAAAAGTCCTAGGACAGGAGACCTATCCTGGAAAATTAATGATTATTTTAAAAATGACATGCGCATTCAATTTAAAGATGTTACGAAGAGAAATTCAGGCACCTTAAAATTCTGGCTGCCACCCCAATCAATATCGTCTCAGATCTCTTTGGAATTTAATGGTCCACTATACTAGTTATATTTAAGAATAATAAAGCTTTAAGACCTAACATAAAGGTGATTATAAGTCGTTAACATCAAGACAAGTTGAGACCTATTGGAACTGTTCAGTAATGATTTGTTATCAATCAAATTGATGATATTGTTGAAATTAAATCTGGGCTAAACTGTTGGTAGAGGAGAAAATGTTTCTTGTTTTATCTTAAAAGAGAATGAAAAAGATTTTTTACTGGACCCTCGATATAATTAAAAGGTTATACAGATTTTTCATTTTTAAGTATAACCAGTGCTAAAAGCTAATGATTTGTGGATATCTTTGGAAATTTTCAGTACAATGGCATTCCAAATTACTCATCATGGAAGTCGTGCTCCGGGCCCTCAGCGCATCCTGCTCAGTTTGTGCCTAAGTGGCACAGTATTCAAACATTTTGCCATGAGGCCAAGAAATTTTTCATTTCCAGAATTATGCCTTTCAGAGAGGACAATGCTAACAGTTTCCGAATAACCCACTCACTTTAAAGAGAAGCCACTGAAATAGAAGCTGCAATACTGTGATATCTCTGTAGCAGAGGCCAGAGGCTCTCTTGAATTTAAAATAAATTTAAACTGTTATTCATGAAGTGAGCAGCAAGTTAGACTTGCACAATTTTTGTGACACTTGGATATTTTCTAGCAGATGAATTACTGGAAGAACTAACGATCAAAGTGACAATTTTTGTGTGTCCAGAGTGGATGCATGATTGTGCTAAAGCACAAATTCTGTGTGTGCTCAGTAAAGATCTGAGTTCTTAGGAAAGCAATCTGAGTTCTGAAGTAAAATATTTTTCACTTTTCCATACTTTTGAAGGTAAATGCCTTATCATCTTATATATGTTATATATAGGTATCTATTTTATAAATGTGTTCCACTTTCCCCACTTTGAGATTTTGGCATCTTTTCCCAAGAAGTCAAAGCATGAAGTGGCCATATGAACACCTGTTCATGTGGTCCCTCACCAGGTGGTACACAGTCCCTTCCCCTAGGGCTGAGTCCACCCTCAGCCCAGCACAGCAATTCCTGCCTGGCCCTGGGAATCCAACTCCATGAGGCTAAGGAAAGGCCCTCCCAGAGTTTTTGAAGTCAACTCCCTTTCCCTTTAGTATGTATGATTTTTTTTTAAAAAATATTGTTTATTCCTAGCAAATGAGCAAGAAATGCTTAGTGAACACATAAGTATGGTTTTCACACTTTCACTCTCTGGGACACTTAAAAGCCCATTTAAAATAATCCTACCCTCAGGATTTAGAGTTTCTCCCTCTCACTTGCACATACAAGAAATTAGGCCAGTCATCCACATATAACTATCAGGAACATATCTGTTTAGGGAGAAAAGAAACACTGCTCTTGTAAGTATAGGACTGTGATGATAATTTTTAAAAATACTCATGAGTTTAATTTCAGAGAGGTACTTCTCAACATTGCTTTGTGGTTCGTGGTACTAGTTTGCACTTCACTGCTTCTCTTGAAAGTTTCTGTACCCTCACGTCTTGCAAACAACTAGATGACTGCACTAACTGAAGGCCACTTTTAGCACTTAATTAATATGCACCAAAGAACTGACACAAGGACAAGCTAGCTATATAAACTGAGAAAGACTTCACAACAGTTTTTAAACTTATCCTTTCTCCTTTATTATGTTTTATCTTTCAAGTTCCACAAGAAATACCAGTCAATCATCCATCTATATACCTTGGAAATATTGATCTTATGCCCCCCCATAAATGTTTCAGTTATTAAACACAATAATATAGCCAGCTGGGTTAAATCATCTTTTCATGGAAAATACAGAGAGTCTAACTGAATGCGGACTTTCCATTCACTGATCACTGAAATCTATTAATAAATCTTCAAAATAAAGTCTAGAAGTCCTACATTACCTAACTGATTATCAGAGAGTTACACAGGATAGAATGACTATGAAAACTAATGAACACTCTCACAAAGACAGCACGAACTGATTCAGAACTTTTCAGCCACTAGCAAGTTAAAACTTGTTGGCGCCAAAGGAGCCAGTTAACTCATCTGCCTCTGCAAAGTCTTCTCCATCTCTTTGCCCACCTCCTCACGTCAGGCTTTCTCCTACCTGTCCTTGCAGTCATGCTTCACAAGAGTAGAGCTTCAACTCCAGTGAAGAGCCACTCTTGCAGTTTCCCTCACCGTTACTAGGCTGCTTTGCAATGACGGCCCCTTGTGTTCCGAGAGAGAGGGTCATTTTCCTGTTAGTGAACACATCTTTTTCTCTTTTAAAGATCTGACAATATTTAAATCCTAATTTAGAACAAAATCTTAATGATGATATTGGAATAAGATGCTCTTGAAACTCCTTTCTTTTTTCTGGCATCTTTGATTAGTCCCTTCTATTTCTAGACAAGATGGCTTCTGTTGAGCATGAGCTTCCTCCCTACCTCACTGGCCAGTATTTCCTGGTAAAATCATCCGATAAATGGAGTGGCTCTCCTTAGACACTCTGGCTTTTGCTTTCACATTTTCTCAGCTGGAAAGAGAAAGCCTTCCCTGGTGACAACTCTTCAGTGCTCCCTTCCTGCCAGATGCTGCTCCTCCATGGCTGGTGGGAGCTCCTCAGAAACCTCTCTCCTTGTCCTCAGTTCCCCAAACAGCACTACCTCTCTGGCCTCTACATGCTGGCCTATCTGCATGTTGACCCTGGTTTCCTGTCCATAAACCATGCTCCCTTCTTGAGCAATTCACCTTCTTTTCAAGGTACCGGCACTTCTGGCTTCCCTAGAAAACTTGTATCAATGTTAGAAATTGTGCAGCTTCCAGACCATCAAGCCTGAGTCTTGCAGTAGGATTTTGAAGATCTTGTACAAATAAATCACTACTATGACTGATCACTGAGTTTTTAGTTTCTTAATCTGCCATGTCACAGATTTAGGATTAGCACTGGTTCTGGTGAAAAGAGCACATGTGGTTAGTGAGAAGATCTCAAGTGTAGTTCTTCAGCCACAGTTAGCAAGGAAGCTGAATCAGGGCCTTCCCATCTTGAGGGCTGTGTCCAACTCTCGCCAGATGAGGCACTAGGGCCCAAAGGTTCCTGTAGCCCCTTCCCAGAGGTAAGAGTCCCTGAAAAGGTGGCTACAATGGGGACTACCTTCACAGAGGAGTTTGGAAGAATATAAAACCAACTTCACATCCTATTTTCTGTGACACACATTCTCATATCTGTTGTAGAAGTGATCTAAGATTGTGTACCTTTAAATCACCTATGAGTAAAGAGGTCATTTAGGAGAAGTAGAGTGATTTGGGGAGTGTAAATAACATATTTAAGCCACTTTTTGAAGTCCCAGATATAAAACTTCTACTTTGAGATGTGAAAAAAAGGTCAAAGCTTTAATGTGTATAGATGCCCAGGAAATACCTCTGACTTCAGACTATGAAGTATGATACTATGAAATATCATTAAAAATAAACACGTGGGCAAAGAACACAGTTTAAATGGAAACAGTGCATACAACAAAAAAATGAGTCAGTACTTTGCCACTGTGAATTTTTATTGGTTTTCTGGAGGAGAGGGAACACTTAAGCAAGACTTTATCTTTTAGTCACCAATGCAGAATTGTTCTTTAAAGACATGTTGCCAGAATAAACAAGACTCTTCCAAAATTATCTAACTGTCCAATAATATTTGCTTTAAATTGAAAAAATATATATTTTAAATTAAAACATTTTTATATTTAAAATTTCAGAAAGGCAAAGTGAAAGCTGAGTAGGAAGAAACCAAGGTAAATTATTCAGATAAACAGCAATGTTACATTAGATACATTTGTGCAACTTGTCAATGGTCTCCCTAAACATGCTTTAAATATTGAAGATTATCTTTCTAAGTAATATTTATTTCAGAACTGCTGTCTTTAGAGAAGTCTTGTTTGAGGTGTGTGAAACTCCTTAAATGGTCAATTATCAGAGAAACTGGCTTTTAAGGAGAAAATAATAGTGTGAATGAGCTATATGCAACTTCCCTTTTTGAAAACAGAAGTTGAATCTGTAACACCAAATTTAGAAAGGAGAGGGGATGGCAGCAAATACCACGAGAATATCATCTATAGCATTGACGCCCACTGCCGTTCTGTTCTGTTACAAATAATGTACACTCCACAAACTTGAGTTTGCTCAAACAATGCGTGTATTTAGTTGTTCCTAAAGATTATTCTTTTAAAATAAAATATACATATGAAAGAGTCATATCAAATTAAAAAAAAAGAAAAACTCATTGAAAAAGTGTCAGATTCCCTGACTTTGGCTACAGTGATTCACTTGCCCTCATAACACAGAGGGCAGCATAGTACATACTGGGACAGCTGATAAACAGCTTTTGTGGGAATAGTAATGGTAATTAGAACATCATTTATATTTGTTTACTTTTCTTTAAGAAATTAAAGCCCAAATTATAAAAGGTGGAAAAGAATTTTGATGAATCAGACATTCATTTTCAATCAGTCCTAATTTGTTACCACTTTAGAACGGTTAGACATCATGCTTTCAGTTTTAGCGATTAAAAAAAAAAAAGCTCTAAAGATAAAGACTCCAGAATTACTATTTCCACATAACAACCAAAAATGAAAAGTGAGAAAATAGAAACCTTTCCAAAAGTTCATCAGATGAAAAGAGTTAATGGAGAGCCACACCATTTATGGACAAGAATACTTAATACTATTCAAGTCTCCCCAAAACACACCAATAAATTAAATGTGATTCCAACTTAAATCCCAATGCTCCCCTCCCCACTGCCCATGGAACTTAAGCAAATCCGGAAATCATCTGGAATAACAAAGGACAAAAGATAGCTTTAATACGTTTAAAGAACAAGATGGGGGATGTGGCCTAACAGATATCAAGGCTTATTATAAAGTTCTAGTAATTAAAACAGATTGGTGTTGGCAAGGTATAAACAGAACAGCAGAACAGCACTGAGAGTGCAGAAATAGACCCACACGTGTATGTACGCATAGAGTATGGCAGAAGTGAGGCAACAGACCCGTGGGAAAGGATAGGCTATTCAATAAATGCCTAAAGGTCACCCGGACACCTGCGTGAAAAATAAAATTAGGTATCTCATATTAAAACATATATATATATATATTTCAGGTGGACTAATGTCTAAATATGTGAAACAAAACTTGAAAACATTTAGGAGAGAATACAGGAACATATATTTATGGGCTCAGAATAAGGAATGTGTGATTTTTCTCAGTCTCTTAAGATTAACTCTCTTCTTTGCTCTGTGCCTGGAAATGTTGACCCCTAGGGACCAAGCTCCTTTGCCAACCAGCTTCCAGCTGGATTCCTCAACAGGAAGGTACCAGAAAGAGACCAGTGGGTCAGAGGGGGGAGAGTTTGGGCTATTTCTTCCCTGCTCCTTCCTACTTTGGGCTCCTGTTACAGCAGGACCCATCCCTTCATAGCCACAGCTTCTGCAGGTGGCCCTTTCTTCAGGGCACTCACTCTCATAGATTCTAGCAACACCATTTCCTCCCCTTTCCCCTGTAGACCTGAGGATAGTAAGATCTAAGTTCTTGGTCTTCCATGCTTCAAGTTTTGTCACATCTCTGTCAGAAGTCCCTTCATTTATGTCTCTTTAGTTGAATCATTTGAGTGGAATACTGTTTCCTGCTGAGACTTTGACTATTCAGAAACAAAACAGCCAGGGCCTTCTCTGGCGATCTAGTAGTTAAGACTTCATGATTCTAATGCAGGGGTGTGGGTTCAGTCCATGGTTGGGGAACTAAGATCCCACATGCCACCTGAAACAGTCAAAAAGAAAAGAAAAGAAATAAGACAGCCAATGCACAAACTATAAAGAAAAAGACCAATAACTTGGACTATATTAAAAATTAAACATCCATTAAACAAAACACGGTATAAATAAGATAAAGATAAGTGAAAGACTGTCAAGTGATGGTGTATCATTCATATAATCAGCAAAAGATTAATACTCAGAAGTAAAAAAGAACTCCGAGTCAGTTTCTTTTTTAAAAATATAAAACCAACAGAAAATGGGTAAAAAGAGGAAACTCAAATATCCAACAAACGTGAAGAGATAATCTCCTCAGTTATAGGAAAAATGCAAATTATAAAAAGTTAGTTCACAGCTCTGCACTTGACCACTTTGGAGATAATGTGACATTAGCTAGTGGAGCTGGACATGCACACACCCTGCCCAGATACCTGCAGTCTTTCTCCATGAGGGTTCCATGAGAAAATAAGCCCTACAGAAAAGAATTCAAGTGACTATTTCCTCAATTCTCCCAAGGGTGGTATAAAGGTAAGAACCAGTGGTTGCTAGTAAATGTTTAACAACTGGCTGGGGTTGGGGTGGGGGTGGAGAATGGGGAAAGAAGGAAAGAAGCCCTTTTGGAAGCATTTGCTGATTTCTGTGGTGTAAATACCCCATCAGGGCTGATTTCGAACCTCCCCATTGAACTCAAGAATTACAAAGAGATAGGTGTGATCACTCTTAGGAGCAGGTTATCAGTCTCCAGCTCTGGCCTCAAACGTGAACCATTCTAGACTTAGAGGACAGAAGACAATTCATTACATACAACAAAAGCCTTAGGATGCGCTGCATGTGTGCCTAGTCATGCAGTCGTGTCTGACTCTTTGCGACCCCATGGACTGCACCCCACCAGGACTTCTGTCCATGAGGATTCTCCAGGCAAGAATACTGGAGTAGGCTTCTATGCCCTCCTCTGCCTTAGGGTACTGGGGCTTAGTTTTCTGGAGGAATTCTGGATGAGAAGGGCTAAATCTAGAGAGACTCTTATTTTCATCCCCGATGGAGACACAGAAGAATGTTTATAGTAGCTTTGCTTGTAATTGCTAAAGGAGAATTAATCAATACATTTGAAAGCTACAGTGGTTAAGAGATAACTAAAGTTACCAAATATCAACGTGGTTAAATCTCAAAAACATAATGTTGAGTAAAATAAAGCCACTTGTAAAGTATGTACAGTATAATATCATTTATATAAAATACTTTAAAACATGCAAAACAATGCTATATATTATCAATACAGATTAATGTAATTATAGAATAAAAACATTAGAGACCAAAACCATTCAGGAAAGTGGTTAATTTTCATAAATGGAGGAGTACTGGGATCGGGGAGAGATACTATAAAATTTAATTTGTTTGTTAAAAACATGAAAAGCAAACAAATATGTTGTAATAAACCATTTAAATGTATTGTTTTAGATTTCAAGACATTAAAAAACACATTTTTTTCCCGTTTCTTTCTCATGGGTCCCATGAAATAGAACTTTGTAAGGTTTTCCCCCACAACTTGTAATATCTGTTAATAAAGCAATGGGTAATATTTATATTTCATGCATTTATCTTCATTATTTCAGTAATGACCTAATTGCTTTTACTCATTTGATGTGACTGGCAGACTACAGTCCATGGGATCACAAAGAGTCAGACACGACTGAGCACATATGCACACGCATACTGTCCTTCTCTCTTAATAACAGGCCGCAAAATTCAATGACGAGGCTGCTAGGTCACTTCAGTCGTGTGTGTCGTGTCCAACTCTGTGCGACCCCATAGACGGCAGCCCACCAGGCTCCCCCGTCCCTGGGATTCTCCAGGCAAGAATACTGGAGTGGGTTGCCGTTTCCTTCTCCAATGACGAGGCTAGCGTACCGAAAGTTTTTAATAGGAAGCCCAACTGACAAGGCAACTGTAAGAGAATAACAGGTTTAAAGCCAGTATTTGGGGTGTATTTCTCACCCATCAGGCTAACTTCTATCATGCTGCTGCTGCTGCTGCTAAGTCGCTTCAGTTGCGTCCGACTCTGTGCAACCCCATAGACGGCAGCCCACCAGGCTCCTCTGTCCCTGGGATTCTCCAGGCAAGAATACTGGAGTGGGTTGCCATTTCCTTCTCCAATGCACGCATGCATGCCAAGTCGCTTCAGTTGTGTCCGATTCTGTGCGATCCTACGGACAGCAGCCCACCCATGCTAGAAAGGATAAAGGCTTCCTTACAAAATGTGTAAGGCTTCCTGTTACTTCCTTAACATGCATCTAGCCCTAAAAAGTGAAATCTTGTTTTGTTTTTCTAAAAAAAACAACGAAAACACTCTTTCCTGGTGAACTACCTTCCACAGGGTGTTCAGCTGACCATTTACAGCTACCCCAAATGCATTCTGAGTCTCTCTTCTCTGTGTCCCTCCATGCAGGGTTATAGGAATAAAGCCCCCACACCCTCTTGATCTCTGGGAAGGTGGTGCTCTCTCAGCACATGGGTACTGCAACTTTTTTTTTTCGGAGACTGTCTTGAAATAAGCCTATGTTTTAAATACACACTTTTCTGCTCACTAGCAGGCATTCTGAAGCTAGGTGGTTCTAAATAAAGAACTCTAGTCAACAACAGGAAATAACTCCCACAGAAAAAAGGGGCAGAATACAAACTCTCACCAACTCTTATACACAGCTCACAACGGCCTTTTGTTCCGTGCACATTAAGCCTGAAATCTTTACTTTTCAGAGCATGTTTGGGCCTTTGCAGAGCAATTAAACCTTCCTTTTCCTTTTGCTGCTGTCCCTGCCTTCTTCTCTCTGAGGAAATTAACCTTACAACTGAGCTTCTTACTATGAGGTAGCAGGTCAGAAACCGAACTGTTTCTATTCTGAAACTTAACAATTTTTTCCTTAATGGAGCTTCTCAAGAAGGAAAATTAAAAAAAAAAACTCTCTGTGTAAAACTCACTTTTCCTTCTAATACATACAATACCACATAAACACACATATATACATCCCAAAAGAATATTTTTATCTGCAGTGTATGTTTCTAAATCTATCAACAAAGACACTATCATATCAACCCATAAACCTAAACGGATGGGTTATCAGCACTTTGCCAGTGACATTTCAGCAAATCAATGCATCTAGAAGACATATGTTGTATTCAAAGGTTCACGTCTTGAGTCTGTAGTGAAAAAGAGGGAGAAAAACCTAGATCCCAAGCCAACTAAATAGAAAAACATCTAATGAGTGGTTTTTAAAGTCTCGGTGACTGCTACTGAACAGAGTGGTGGCATTCAACTATAGTACAGCACAGGTACTCCAGACAAGAAAATTGGGCTGAGTAAAACAGCTTAAATATGACTGTAGTCTAGTATTTCTTTCTCTCCTACACATTCAGCCTTGCCCTCTCTACTGGCTCCTTCCTGCAGTCAATAAATTACAGACTTGGTGTTCTCCCTCTTCACTTTTAAAACAAGAAAGAGCCCTCCTCTGCTTCAATGCTGCAGAGCATTGAAGGCTCCTGGTGGCTCAGAGGTAAAGGCATTGTCTCCTGACAAGGCAGGAGACCCAGGTTTGATCCTTGGGTTGGAAAGATCCCCTGGGGAAGAAATGGCAACCCGCTCCAGTATTCTTCCCCAGGAAGTCTCATGGACAGAGACGGAAGCGCTACAGTCCACGGGTTGCAAAGAGCTAGACACGACTTAGCAACAGCAACTGCTGTCGTTACCCTTCATGGTTTCAGTTCCACCTACTTCCTCTGGCTTCACAAAAAAACTATACTGACCACCTCTGGAAAGAGCACCATTACTCCCTAAATGCCAAGCCATTGGAGACTTCTCAGTTCCTCACTGACTGAACACCTGTCTATAGCATTTGACATAATGACTGCCTCCAAACATTTCTTTCAGTAACTCTGGTTGAACTCCTGGCTCTTATCTCTCTGGTTACTTGTTCCTTTGCTGGCTCCTCTTCCTCTTGCCACCCTATAAACCTATAGGTCTTCACTTTAAAAAATAATCATCCCCTCCTGCAATTTGGGACCAGAGAAGATTACAAAGGTGAGTGGATGATGGTGATGGTTGGTTAGGATATCAGAATCTTCATGAGGTAACTTCACCCACTCTCAGGGCATCTATATGCTAATGATTCACAAATTATTAATCACATTCTAGACCTTTCTCTTTGAGGTTCATATCTGAGCTTTATATAGAGAAAGACCATACATATATCCCAGTTTTTCAGGGTCATACCTAATATATGCTTGTCCTGGCATAATTAGTAACAGCACCCTGTTTCAATCTCAAAAGTGTCCTAGGTTGAACAATGCCCGTGCTAAGTTGTTTCAGTTGTGTCCAACTCTTTGCGACCCTACGGACTATAGCCTGCCAGGCTCCCCTGTCCGTCGGATTCTCCAGGCAAGACTACTGGAGTGGGTTGTCATTTCCTTCTCCAGGATTGAACAATAATAGTATATAATTAGCCTATTTCTATCTCATTACCTATTAGACATTTTCACTGGGTAGTATAAAGGCATCTCCAACTCATAACACATCTAAAAGTGTCCTAATCATGTCTTCCTTAAACTTGTTCCTCCTTCTGAATGCTTAAATCTGGTTAAGGTTAACAACAAGGTGGGTTTCTCTGGTGGCTCAGTGGTAAAGAATCCACCTGCCAATGTAAGAGATGAGGGTTCAGTCCTTGGGTTGGGAAGATTCCCTGGAGCAACTCACTCCAGGGAAATTCCATGGATAGAGGAGCCTGGCGGGCTACAGTCCATGGGGTCGCAAAAGAGTTGGACACAACTTAGTGATTAAACAACCACCAATAAAGTATCCCTGGTGTCTTATGTTGGAAATCTAAGATTCTAAGTTTCTTCTCTCTCCCTTTCTCTCACATTTAACCAGATATAAAATACTATCAGTTTTCTCTCTTAAATGTTTTTCAAATATGTCCCCTCCTCTCCATTTCCCCACCACTGCCCTGGTCAAGACCATACTATCTTTCATCATTGCAACAATCTATTTCCTGACTTCCAGTCCTGGATTTTCTCCTCTAATCCATCTACACCACCTACAGCACGCCAGGTAGCATGCCAGGAAGAAGAAATACAAAATGAACAAGAGATGCTCCTGCTGAGCCCACAGGGTAGACGAACTCATCACTGTGACACGGGGCTGCGTGCTGATACAGACATGTGTAGGGTGGCAATGGATACACACGAGCGGCCACAGAGCCTGACCAGTGTGGAAACAGGGAGGCGGTGATGGATTTTACGGTAAATGGTGGGTAGTTAAGGTCATTAAAGGCAGATGGAGCAGCAGAAATGGGAAGGTGAGAAACGGCAGAGGACACGGGTAAATCGCAAGCAGGGAGGAGCAATACACCAGACCAGAGAGTCTGACTGGGCACATCTAGGAAGGACTGGGATGCCACACTGAAGGGTCTGGCCTTTATACCCTGAAGGTGGGGGGGGGAAGAGTCATTAAAAGACTCTCCATGGGAGAGAGGCACAATCTGATTATTATTTTAGGATATAAATTCCTCATCTATTCCAGAACTTGACAGAATGAGCATAAAATTTATTAATAATAATCAACAAATGAAAAAAAATAAAATTTAAAGAATATATTAAAAAGCTGTAATAACTAACAGAGTTGGGTTCTGGCAAAAGAAAAATGTAAATGAATCTGCATTGAAATACTTGAAACAGACCTCAGTATAAAGATTTAGTATATTCTAAAGATGGTGCTGTTAGTGCAACAGTTAATGATTTAAGGCGAATAATGGGTGATAGAGTTTCACCTCACACATGAAAAAACACAAGAGATTAAATAATAAAATAATTTTTAAAATTGTAAGAGACCTAAAAAAAATTACAGATGAATAACTGATCTTAGAGATAGACAAGATTTGTTTTCCAAACATAAAGCAAAAAAAGAACTATAAAATTAAAACGAATTACACTAAAAAACTATACATCAAGAAATACCATAAGCAAAATTAAAAGAAAAATGACAAACCTGGAAAAATATGTGCAAACAGATAACAAAGACTTAGTAACCTAACCTAACCTAATTCTATGGCTCAGTTACACCAACACTACAGTACATTAAAAAACGATGAAACTAAATTAGACAAATTGGCAAAGGACACAAGCTGATGATCAACAAAAGGAAGAAATGCAGGGAAAAAAGCGAGTACAAATGCGTCTAATCAAAGCAATACAAATTAGAAATATAATTGCCATACACCAAGCAAGTTAGATAAAACTGCTAACAATGTGAAGGCCCCACAGACAGTCATAGCCACTGATGAAACTCTCTGTGAATTCAAACTTGGGAAGACAGTTTGGACATGTGTACCAAGAATCTTCTAAAAGGTCCATATCCTGTACTGTGGTCATCTCCTTTCTAGGAATTTACCCACCATGGAAACAATCAGAGCTACGCATAAAGAATACATTCATTCAATACATATTTATTGTATGTCCACTGTGTCCTAGGTTCTAGGAGTTGAGAATGTGGCAGCAAACAAAACACACCCAAATCCCTGTTCTCATGGCTCTTACATTCCAGTGAGGGGAAAGAGAAAAGAAAGAAGTCATACAGCATAACAGAAATTAGGTGTTCTAGGGGAAAATACGGAGAAGGCAATGGCACCCCACTCCAGTACTCTTGTCTGGAAAATCCCATGGATGAGGAGCCTGGTGCGCTGCAGTCCATGGGGTCGCTAAGAGTCAGACACAACTGAGCGACTTCACTTTCACTTTTCACTTTCATGCACTGGAGAAGGAAATGGCAACCCACTCCAGTGTTCTTGCCTGGAGAATCCCAGGGACGGTGGAGCCTGGTGGGCTGCCGTCCATGGGATCGCACAGAGTCGGACACGACTGAAGCGACTTGGCAGTAGCAATAGCAGGGGAAAATAAAGCAGTGAAGGAGGATGGGGAATGTGTGCTTGGCTGTGTCTGTGTGGGGTGGGGGGCAATTTTGAAGAAGTGCTTTAGAAAAGCCTCACTGAGAGAATGGAGTTTGAGTGAAGATCTGAAGGTGAAGACTCAAGCCAAGCACTAATTTTCCTGACAGGAGGAACAGAAAAAGTGAGCAGGGCTGCAGTGGGGTGTGTGCCCCAGGACTCAGGGACCCCAGGGCACAGTGGAGGAGGAGGGGAGAGGAGCATGGGTAGAGAGGAGGTAAAGGGAAGAGGGGGGAGGGTGCAGAGGGCCTTAGAAGCCAACGCAATGACTTTGGCTTTGACTTTGAGTCAGATGGGAAGAAATACTGCAATATTTTTGGCCCCAACCATGTAGCCTCAAGACAGTGGTCAAGAATCCTTTTAAAACAAAAGTTGGGTTGCCCCACTCCTCTCTTAAAACCCTCCAGAGATGGTGACTGGATTGTAATGATTGATTTGTTTACTGTTGCTGTGACTTTGTAATCTCTTCAACTGTGCCCAAACCCTGATATTCAAAGATGTACTAGGAAGAGCGCATGGCAGAGAATCACTGCTGGAGCTGGTGTGATGTTAAGAGCCTGAGCTTCACAGTTAAGGCGGATCGGCCACCAATAAGATTTCTATAGCATGTTTCTCCATCTCTGGTTCTTCACTGTAAAAAAGGGCCAATACTACCCACCTCCCAGGGTTATAAAGATTAAATAAGAAAATGCGCTGGGTTTGNTCCATGGGATCGCACAGAGTCGGACACGACTGAAGCGACTTGGCAGTAGCAATAGCAGGGGAAAATAAAGCAGTGAAGGAGGATGGGGAATGTGTGCTTGGCTGTGTCTGTGTCGGGTGGGGGGCAATTTTGAAGAAGTGCTTTAGAAAAGCCTCACTGAGAGAATGGAGTTTGAGTGAAGATCTGAAGGTGAAGACTCAAGCCAAGCACTAATTTTCCTGACAGGAGGAACAGAAAAAGTGAGCAGGGCTGCAGTGGGGTGTGTGCCAGGACTCAGGGACCCCAGGGCACAGTGGAGGAGGAGGGGAGAGGAGCATGGGTAGAGAGGAGGTAAAGGGAAGAGGGGGGAGGGTGCAGAGGGCCTTAGAAGCCAACGCAATGACTTTGGCTTTGACTTTGAGTCAGATGGGAAGAAATACTGCAATATTTTTGGCCCCAACCATGTAGCCTCAAGACAGTGGTCAAGAATCCTTTTAAAACAAAAGTTGGGTTGCCCCACTCCTCTCTTAAAACCCTCCAGAGATGGTGACTGGATTGTAATGATTGATTTGTTTACTGTTGCTGTGACTTTGTAATCTCTTCAACTGTGCCCAAACCCTGATATTCAAAGATGTACTAGGAAGAGCGCATGGCAGAGAATCACTGCTGGAGCTGGTGTGATGTTAAGAGCCTGAGCTTCACAGTTAAGGCGGATCGGCCACCAATAAGATTTCTATAGCATGTTTCTCCATCTCTGGTTCTTCGCTGTAAAAAAGGGCCAATACTACCCACCTCCCAGGGTTATAAAGATTAAATAAGAAAATGCGCTGGGTTTGTTTTTTTTTTTTTTTTCCTTTCAAAGTGAATGGTGCCACTAGTGGCATGTGAGGTGATTTTAGAAGGCATAAAGACCTGGCATTAACGAGGGAGGCACCAGCTGGATGAGAGGTTAAGTGTCCTTTGAGGGATACAAAGGGCTCCCAGGAGGAGGAGAACAGGAGAGCGTTTTGAGACAGTACGCTGGTCTAGGGGGCTTCCCTAGTGGCTCAGCAGTAAAGAACCTGCATGCAATGCAGGAGATGCAGCTTTGATCCCTGGGTCAGGAAGAGCCCCAAGCGGAGGGCGACATATCCCATTCAAGTACTCTTTACTGGAGAATCCCATGGACAGAGAGGAGCCTGGTGGGCTACAGTCCACAGGGTCGCCAAGAGTTGGACACAGTGGACATGACTGAAGCGACTGAGCACGCATACAGTCTGGTCTGGAGTTTCCTGCTTTCTTGCCTCTCTTGCTGCTGGAGGTAATGCCGGGTGGTGCAGTTCTGGCCCGTTGGGTAGAGGGGATAGTCTGCTGGGAGCCTTGGGAAAAAATTATTCTTCTCTGATTAAAAAATGGAAGACATATGGGCATGCAGGCAGAGCTCTTTGTCTCCTTCCTGACCATAGGAGGATGTAGTCCCTGGAGCTATGGCAGCCATTCTGTGTGCACGATGTTAGAAGGCTAAGGACCAAAGGTGGTGGGGAAAGGTCCAGGTGGAGCCTGGGTCCTTGCAGGTGTTCATTGAGCCGATGAGCTGATAAGAACAACTGACGCTAGGACTACCCACCTTCAGACCTCCAAGGGAGACAGTCGATGGCCTTATGAGTATGTTTGTAACCACAGGTGAGGTCCAAGGACACAGACCACTGAATCACTGGGGGAATGGTTCAATCCCACAACCCAGACCCTGCCCAGCTCAACTAAAACAGTATCTCTGTGGGAGCGCCTAGGAGTCTGTATTTTAGACTTGCCAGCTATAGTGGTTTCCTATTGCTTCTGTAACAAATTACCATAAACCCAGTACCTTAAAATGACTCAAATTTATTCTCTTACAGTTCTGGAGGTTCAGAAGTCTAAAACTGCAGTGTTGACAGCCCTGTGTTCCTTCTGGAGGCTTCACCGGAGAATCTGTTTCCTTGACTCTTCCAGCTTCAAGGCCGCCTGCACCCCTTGGTTGGCATCCCCTTCTTCCATCTTTCAAATGTCCCATTCCAGCCTCTGCTTCTGTCATCCCATCCCCCTGATAAGGACCCTTATGATTACATGGAGCACAGACAAATAACCCAGGATAATCTAGACAATAAGAATTTCAAGATCCTTAATTTAGAAACATTCTCAGACTCTCTTTTACTATGAGTAACATGGGCGGAGAGGGAGGGCACTATTCTGATCACCACATCACCTGGGTCTCCTGCATTGCAGGCAGAGTCTTTACTGTCTGAGCTACCAGGGAAGCCCTCAGTTGACTATAGGACCATTAAAAATCATAAGTGTAAGACACTATTTGTTGACATGCAGGTGAAAACATCTTAATAAATCACTTACTGGTCATAGAAACTCAACCTAGTGGTTCTGAATGAGAGCAGAGATGGCGGAAGAGTGTAGAAAATGGGGAAAAGAGTTAGGAAAAGCTTTATGCCTTAGAATTATTTGGGATGTTTTTCCAAAACGTAACCCGAGTCCTGCCCAGACCTAGTGAAATGGGATAGCCAGCTGGGGAAAAACCCTGATGCTGGGAAAGACTGAAGGCAGGAAGAGAAGGGACGATAGAGGGTCAGATGGCTGGATGGCATCACTGACTCGATGGATGTGAGTGTGAGCAAACTCTGGGAGATGGTGAAGGACAGGGAAGCCTGGCATGCTGCAGTCCATGGGGTCATAAAGAGTCGGACACAGCTGAGCCAGAACATCCAGGTAAAAGACTACATGCATGTCTGGGTGAATAAGCCTCCCTAGAACGCATTCTGCTGCAACTCCTGGATAAAATAACCTACCATATAACCTCCAACTATGCCTTAGTTTTCTCATTTCATCATCTTAAAATATTTTTTAAAAATATATACAACCTGCCTGTCTCTCATGAGCATGTGAGGATCGAGGAATGCTGGAGAATTTTATAACTGGTGATGAGCTAGATAAGTATCACTGGTGACTATTAGAGGAAACTGATACAGACTATAAATGGTGGTATTGCGCAAAATGATTCATTCAGAGAGACTCCAGTTACTCAGAACCAACAAAGCAAGCAAAAAGAAGGCCTTGAGGAAAATAAAAAGAAGAAATCATAAAGCCCATGCATCAACCTCATGTTTTATTATGCCCTCCCTGAGTATCCACTTAAGTTTAAAGATTATTTTATTTGTTTTTCCCCTACACAATAGATCGTAAATGGAAATTAGTGGGGAGAGTGGATTTAAAAAGCAGCACACTGACAGTAACCACCTCCCACGCCAAAAAAAAAAAAAAAAAGGAAAAGAAAAAGGCAGCTAACAATTAGAAACCAGGGTTGGGGGATTAAAAAATGTTGACACAAGAGCTCAAAGAATTTAGTGTATGGGATCATTTAAAATAGAGACAAATAGCACCATACCCCTCACTAGCCCTGCCCTAAAGGGCTCTGTATTCCAATGGAATACCTCAGCAATCTAAATGATCCTGAATCATGAAGAAAAGGCAGCATTATGGTCAATGCTTTCTGGAGGGACAATGTAATAATAACAACAATATAGGGAAATGATATAAGGAAATATTTTTATTGAACAAGTTTACATTAAACAAATTTGGGTGCTTAAAGAGAAAGTTCAAACATCTATGAGATGCATGTATACAGAATGCCTGAATAAATAATATACCACTGTATAAACCATAGCTGTTGTAAATCTAAACATAAGTTCCGCTGATGTGAGGGAAGTCCTCACACAGTATACGAATTCAATAAATCTGTGTTGCCTGACATTGTCACTTTCATGGATGAAGGACGGTGTTAGACTGGTCCATCTGCTGGCTGTGGAGTATGTGATAACAACACCACACCTTTAAATCTGTGTAACTACTTATTTTTACACATTATGAAGTGCGTTGACATCACCATCTTTGTTGCTCCCTATACCTCAAAGCTCCAAGTAGGCCTAGCTGCTACCACCCCACTTTACACTTGAGGAGTTGAGGTTCAAAGAAAACGTTCTCAGAATGCCACAATGACCAAGGAGCAAAGCGTAGATTCCAGATACATGTTTTTTTTTTCAAATTTATGTTATTGCAAATATCACTTTACTTCACTATTTAAAGAAGACTCTGCCAAAGCACATTTCTGCAAACAGATTCATATGGAAATTTTAAGTATAGCAATCTATCCATTTATCTATCTACCTACCTATTTATAAAGCAGCAAATTTTTAACATATCTTTTAAAAATATGTCTTTTTCTTTTCAAAATGCCCACACACTGCCTAAGTGTCTATAAACAGCTTTAGTTCAGAGTAAGATTTTTATGACTGAATCTTAAACATTTAAGTAAACAGAAAATGCTAAAATGATCTAAGCTAATAAAATCATTACCTCTAAAAACAAAAAGCTCACAATGTACAGATCTCACAAATATTCAGTTGCTATATGAAATGCTACAGTTATTCCAGTGGCGTATTTTTGCTTTTATTTATTTGTTGTGGACTACTAGGCTTCCGTGCAATTTCAACCCACATACGTTGATGACACACAGAGCTTAAAATGCCGTGATTCATCAGGCTGCCACAGTCATGCAGCTCAGTTATACACCTATCGGATGTGAAGCTGCACTCTGCGTAATGTACATTCACGCTCTTCTGCCCCCACCATGCGTTGCTGTAACACCAGCAAAGCATATTCATCCACCTCCGACCCACCCTCCCACTCGAAGTAAATAAAAAAAGATCATGTAAAGCACCCTTCCTCAGAAACCATCTTTTTCACATTAACAGTAAAAAAGTCTTATTATGATTTAGACCACTTTTATACCATTACCTTTTGGTTCTTTGCAGAGAAACCAAAGTACAAAACACAGAGTATTTTGAGATTATTTAACACGTAATTAAACAAACTATAGTTAAGATTTTTTGACATGCCTAAGAACACTAACTCTGGAGTCAAATCATCCTGAGACAGATGGGGTTTCAAGTTCCAGCTTGACTGTGTGCTGGCGATCTGACCTTAAACAACTTGCTTAAAGCCTCAATTTTCTCAACTGTAAAAATGGGACAGAATTAGAACTTGAGGCATGGTGTTGTCATGTGGGTTAAATGAAATTATGAATGTAAAGATGTTGGCACAGTCTCTAAAAAATGATAAAGTAAGGTATTATAGCTGTTTTGTTATTAATAATTACTTAATTAGATAATGCTCATTAAATTCACTACTGTACCAGTGGTCCCTGGTATTGCAAGGCAAGCTCCCTTGCTCCTCGCCATCAGGCCTCATTCACTGCTGTCAGCTGTGATAAATCTCATGTACAGGTTTGGGATACACACTGGAGATTAGATGGAGCTCCACTTACTTAAGGCATTAGGTCAGACTGGAGTACAGGAAAGAAACATTTATTGAATAAATCTCATCACCTGACTAGCATTCAAAATGTACCTCTGTCCCTGCAATTCAATATAAAACCAACTCCACCTTTTTCTTCTTTGTCTAACAAACATTTACTGACTGTCTGCTGTGTCAGGCCCTAGGCCAAGCTTAAGAAAAGAACTAGGAGAAAGTAAAATCGCTGGCTGGTTAATTATTCTTAATTTTCTCCTCCTTATCACTTCATACTCTGATGGAAAGATAACAAAGCATAATAAAGACTAGAAAAGATCAGTTACTTTCTTCAAATGCTTTAAAACATAAGTAATGGGAGAAACCAACATGTCCCTTCCTACTTTCATTGCTGTAACTGGGCTACAATACTTTTTTTCACTTAAAAAAAATGCTAGTAATGTTTGGCAAGTGAACCCCAAGAAATGAGGAATGTACACAAAAAATTTAGAAAGCTTTAAGTCTCATTAAGAGTAGACATACCCATCTTTTTTTAATACCCATTATGTGTGTATGCAACTGAACCTTAGATCCCAAATCTCAGTCTCCTGAATTGCTCTGAAAAATACTGGTGCTCATCACAGTCATATATATTTCCACTTGTCTATACTTCTATTCTGTTTGATGGATTATGGGCTTGAGTAGTATATTAGGATTTACTTGGCTATAAGTAGTGGCTCAGATGGTAAAGAATCTGCCTGTAATGCAGGACACTCTGGTTCGATCCCTGGGTCAGGAAGATCCCTTGGAGAAGGGCATGGCAACCCACTCCAATATTCTTGCCTGGAGAATCCTATGCACAGAGAAGCTTGGCAGGCTACAACCACAGGATTATAAAGAGTCAGACACAACTGAAGCGACTTATCACCACCACATAAGTAAAGAAATACTAACAGTGGCTGAAATGACTGAGTTTATTTTTTTTCTCATGAAGTTAGTAAGTCTGGGGTTCGCAGCTCAGGACTAGAAAGATGGTTCAAAGGGAACTGTTCATTATCCTCATGGTAGCTCATGGTCACAAGAGAGTTGCTATCCACCAGCTATTTCATCTACATTCTATGTAAGAATAAATCAAAAGTCTTGTCTTCATGAGGCTTTGTCTTTTTATTTAAGAAGGCATATTCTCCCCAGGGACCTCTACCCACATCTCACAGATAAGAACAGAGCAGAATGTGGCCACTTCATCTAGAAGGGTGTCAGAACATCATGTATTTTAGCTTAGCACAGAGCTACCCCAAATAAAATCAGAGCTCTCTTAAAGACAGAATGAAGAGGAGAGGATTCTGGGAGATGGTAGAGTAGGAAGCACCAGGAATCTCCCTCCACCTAGAAAACAACTGCACTGGCACAATCTTTTGAAATTCTGGCATCTGTTGAAGGCTTCCAACTTCCAGGGGAAGACTTCCATGGTAAACTGTAGTAAGTTTTGGTTACTTTCAGTCAATTACAGCTGTTAGCACAGAAGCAGCCAGCCACCCTCCTACCCCGGGGAATGCACATGCTCCTGAGTAGCTTGCAAGCAGCTCATAAGAGTTAGGGGAGCAAAAAGGATCCTGTCCTCTAAATATTAAGGGGTCTGGGCTCTCATTGTCACTTCTGATGATGTTAGTATAGACAAAGAAGTAGAAATCATTGTTGCTGCACTTGCCCCCCTCCATATTATTGCAAGCCCCTCCCCTTCCACCTGAAATGACTTTCCAAGGGGTTTTAAAGGGCCAGAACCTACCTATCACACCTAGACATTAAAGACTAGGACATTGAAAAACTGTAATATATAGGGAAAATAAGAACATAACCATGTACACCTAAAGAAAGCCTCAGAAAAGACCCGAGAAAACCTTAAATTTACACCTCAGGCTGATCTTGGCATAAAGACAGGCTACCACATTCTAAAAAGCAAAAATGACCAACAAAAACAATACAAGAAAACAGCAAACCTTGAGGAAGAGGGTCTGAAACCTTGATTTCCAGAATTATAACATTATTAGATTAAATGTCCTGTGTTCACCAAAAAAAAACCCCAACAAGGCATGCAATAAAACAGGAAAACATGATCCATTAAAAGGAAAAAATAAATCAACAGAAACTGTCCTCAAAAAAGATCTAATGGAGATATAATAGACAAAGACTTTAACACACTGTCCAAACTGCTCAAAGAAGTAAAGGAAGATGTGGAGAAAGTAAGAAAATGATGTGTGAACAAAATGGAAATTTCAATAAAGAGAAAGAAAACCTAAAAGGGAAACCAAAAAGAATGTCTAGAGCTGAAAAGTACTATAACTCAAACGAAAAATTCACTAGAGACATTCAAAGGCAGATTTGCACAGAAGAAAGAATCAGCAAACTTGAAGATAGGACAATGAAAATAATCAAATCTGAGAAGACAAAGAAAAAAATATTGAAGAAAAGTGAAGAGAACCTAAGGGACCTGTGGAACACCAACAAGTGGACCAACATATGCACTGTGGGAGTCCCAGAAGAAGAGAGAATATTTGATGAAATAATGGCTGGAATTCCCACACTGATTAAAGTCATGGATATAACCATCCAAGAAGCTCAAGAAACTCCAAGTAAAATGAAGTCAACAAGACCTACATATTATAATACAACTTTCAAAAGACAAAGATAGAATCCTGAAGGCAGTAAGACATAAGCAAATCATTATATACAAGGGATCTTCAATAAGATTATCAGCACATTTCTCATCAGAAATTGGGAGGCCAGAAAACAGTAGGCTGGTTTACCCAAAGTACTAAAATGAAAAAACCTGTCAGCCAGGAATCCTATATCTGGCAAAACTATCCTTCAAAAGTGGGGAGAAATTAAGACATTCCTGGATAAACATAAACTAAGGGAGTTCATGATGACTGCTGCTGCTGCTGCTAAGCCACTTCAGTTGTGTCCAACTCTGTGCAACCCCATAGACAGCAGCCCATCAGGCTCCCCCATCCCTGGGATTCTCCAGGCAAGAACATTGGAGTGGGTTGCCATTTCCTTCTCCAATGCATGAAAGTGAAAAGTGAAAGTGAAGTCGTTCAGTCGCATCCGACTCTTGGCGACCCCATGGACTATAGCCCACCAGGCTCCTCCACCCATGTGATTTTCCAGGCAAGAGTACTGGAGTGGGTTGCCATTGCCTTCTTCGTCATGATGACTAGGACTGTCTTAAAGCAAATGTTGAAGGGAGACCTGCAAAGTGATATGCAAGGACACCAGACGGTAACTCAAAATCATATGGAGAAATACATAGACACATGGGTACATATAAAAGCCAGTATCATTGTAAAAATGGTTTTTAATTGCACTTTTGGTTTCCTACATGATCTATGAGACTAATAAGATTTAAAAAAATTATTAGTATAAACCTGTAACTTTGGTTTGTAACTTCAAATCTTATCTTCTCTATAATTTAAGAGAGGTGCATTTGAATGAATTGTTAGTTTATGTTTACGGCACATGGGGCTTAAAGGTGTAAGTCTGTGACATCAATAACTGAAAGGGGTTGGGAAGGAGCTACACAGGAGCAGAGTTTTTGTATGTTATTGAAACTAGGTTGCTATAAATTCAAATTTATATTCAAATGTTATAACTTTAGTATGTTAAATGTAATCCCCATGGTAACCAGAGAGAAAATAGCTATAGAATACACCGAAAAAGAAATGAGAAGGGAATTTAAACATTTTTAAACATTTAAACTACGAAAGAAAAATTCAACTCAACACAAAAGAAGATAGTAATACAAAATATGAGGGACAAAATCTGTAAGTTATATAGAAAACAAATAAAATGACAGAAGTCCTTCTTTTATCAATAATTACTTTAAATCTGTTGCACTTTCATAAACAAACAATCTGAAAAAGAAATTACAGAAAAAATTCCATTTGTGATAATATCAAAAAGAATAAAATAGGAGTTAATTAAGGAGGTGAAAAAGACTCGCACAATGGGAACTATACAACATTGCTGAAAGAAATTAAAGAAGGTATAAATAAATGAAAACACATTCTATATTCATGGATTGGAAGACTTAATATTATTAAACTGTCAATACTACCCAAAGTAATCTACAGATTCAATGAAATTCTTATCAAAATTCCAATGACTTTTTTTTTTGCAGAAATACAAAAATCATCCTAAAATTTATATCAACTCTCAAGACATGCTGAATAGCCAAAGAATCTTGAAAAAGAACAAAACTGGAGGGACTTACACTACCTAATTTCAAATTTTACAACAAAGCTACCATAATCGAAACAGTGTGGTAATGGCATAGAGACGGACATACAGACCAATGGAATGGAATAGAGAGCTCAGAAATAAACACTCACATATACAGTTAATTATTTTTGACAAGGGTGCCAAGACTACTCACTCTTTCAATAAAGGGTGCTGGGACAACTGGATATCCAGATGCAAAAGAATGAAGTTGGACTTATCTAACACCATATACAAAAATAAAGATGAATTAAGAACCTAAAAGTAGGAACTAAATCAATAAAAAAAATCTTAGATGAAAACACAGGACAAAAACTTTACAACATTGGATTTGGCCTTAATTTCTTGGCTATAGTACCAAAAGCATAGGCAAATAAATAACAGACAAATTGGATTTTACGAAAATTTTTAAAATATTGTACATCAGAAGGCACTATCAACAGATTAAAAAGGCAACTCACAGAATGGAAGAAAATATTCTTAAATCATGTATCTGATGAAAGATTAATATCCAGAAATACAGAGAACTCTTAAAACTCAACAACAAAAACAACTCAATTCAAAAGTGGGTAAAGGAGGATGCTTGGGGCTGATGCACTGGATGACCCAGAGGGACGGTATGGGGACAGAGGTGGGAGAGGGGTTCAGGATGGGGAACACATGTACACCCGTGGCAGATTCATGTTAATGTGTGGCAAAACCAATACACTATTGTAAAGTAATTAGCCTCCAATCAAAATAAATTTATATTTAAAAAAAAAGTGGATAAAGGATCTGAATAGACATTACTCCAAAGAAGATATATGAATGGCCAACAAGCATATGAAAAAATGCTCAATTCTCTAACCACTGCTGCTGCTGCCACTAAGTCGCTTCAGTCATGTCCGTCTCTGTGCAACCCCATAGACGGCAGCCCACCAGGCTCCCTCATTCCTGGGATTCTCTAGACAAGAATACTGGAGTGGGTTGCCATTTCCTTCTCACTAATCACTAGGGCAATCCAAATCGAAACTATCAAAAACAAAACAAAATGAAACCTAGCAAGCACCAAGTGCTGGTGACTTCCCAGGTGGCAGAGAGGTAACAAATCTGCCTGCCAATCCAGGAAATGCGAGAGATGCAAGTTCGATCCCTGAGTCAAGAAGAGCCCCTGGAGTAAGAAATGGCAATCCACTCCATTATTCTTGCTTGGAAAATTTCATGGACACAGGAGCCTGGCAGTCTACAGTCCATGGGGTCACAGAGTCAGACACAACTGACTGACAGCACAGAACAGCAGCATCAAGTGCTGGGAAGGATGTGGAGAAGTCAGAACCCTTGCGCCCTGTTGATGAGAACTTGAGGAAAAGACTATGGTGGGTTCTGAAAAAATTTTAATAGAACCACCTTATGATCCAACAACTCTACTTCTGGGTGTATACCCAAAGAACTGAAAGTCAAGGTTTCAAAGAGATACTTATACACCCATGTTCACAGCATTTTTCACAACAGCTAAAATGTGGAAAGAGCCAAGTGTCCGTTGAAACATGAATGTACAAGCAAGTCGTGTTATATACATAAAAAGGATTATTATTCAACCTTGAAAGGTGAGGAAATTCTGCAACGTACCACAAGTTGGATGAACATCACTGATGGATGAGGACATTATGCTTATTGAAATGAGCCAATCACAAAAAGACAAATACTATATGCTTCCATTTACATGAAGTACTTAAAGTAGTCAAAATCATAAAGACAGTGAATGGTGGCTGCCAGGGGCTGGAGGTAGAGGAGAATGGAAAGTTATTGTTTAATGACTATGGAGTTTCAGTTTTGGGGGTTTTTTTTAATAATTTTTTTTTTTTTTTTTTTTGGCTGCACTGGGTCTTAGTTACAGCATATGGGATCTAGTTCCCCAACCAGGGATCAAACCTATGTCTCTGGCATTAGAGCTTGGAGTCTTAACCATGGGTCCACCAAGGAAGTCCCAAGTTTCAGTTTTACAAGATGAAAAGACCTATGGGGATGGATGGTGGTGATGGCTGCACACATTATGAATTTATTTAATACCACTGAACTGTACACTTACAAAGGGTTGAGATGTTAAATTCTAGGTTATGTATATTTTACCACCAAAAGAAGCAAACAAATAAAACCAAAATAAAGGAACATGGGAATAGATATAGAATTAATAGAGTTTGATGTAAGTGGTAGGAGACTGTGGCTTAAACTTGTGACTTCACTGGGGGAAAATGTCAAATTATTATTAACAATTAAAACAGCTTTGTATTGCTGGTAATTAATAGTAATAACCACATAACACCTTTAAACTTATTCACATTGTGCTTTTCCCTGAGGATCTCCATGTTTTGTACACATATTTCTCACAAAGTTAAATGATAAATTTTCCAGGGAATATTTGTATAAGGTAAAGGAAAGAAACAGAATGTAGAACTACAGTATGAGTCCTTGTACCAAGTACTAATATGTTACACATGCGACTTCATTTTCTCCTCTCAGAGCATATTCAAAAAGGTTAGGCAGGCTTTTAATGGCGCTTCATGAGAAATGAAATCTGAGTCTCATAGGTTCACCAAAACAGAATGTGCTCAAACAGACTCTTCATGAACCCCAAACTCACCTCTAATCAAAGAGGTTTTGCAAGCCCTGTCCTTGTGAGTAGTATGTATAATGAAATTTAAAAAGGTCTCAACATTTAGGTCAATGGAGAGGAGGGAAAAAACAGGGAAGGGGGTGAAAGGTGGAACTTTGATTACCATGAAACAACTCCTGAGGATTTAGAAGAACTAAAAGATGCTCGCTCCTTAGAAGAAAAGCTATGACAAACCTAGACAGCATATTAAAAACCAGGGACATCACTTTGCCGACAAAGGTCCATATNTTATTTTTGACAAGGGTGCCAAGACTACTCACTCTTTCAATAAAGGGTGCTGGGACAACTGGATATCCAGATGCAAAAGAATGAAGTTGGACTTATCTAACACCATATACAAAAATAAATTAAAGATGAATTAAGAACCTAAAAGTAGGAACTAAATCAATAAAAAAAATCTTAGATGAAAACACAGGACAAAAACTTTACAACATTGGATTTGGCCTTAATTTCTTGGCTATAGTACCAAAAGCATAGGCAAATAAATAACAGACAAATTGGATTTTACGAAAATTTTTAAAATATTGTACATCAGAAGGCACTATCAACAGATTAAAAAGGCAACTCACAGAATGGAAGAAAATATTCTTAAATCATGTATCTGATGAAAGATTAATATCCAGAAATACAGAGAACTCTTAAAACTCAACAACAAAAACAACTCAATTCAAAAGTGGGTAAAGGAGGATGCTTGGGGCTGATGCACTGGATGACCCAGAGGGACGGTATGGGGACAGAGGTGGGAGAGGGGTTCAGGATGGGGAACACATGTACACCCGTGGCAGATTCATGTTAATGTGTGGCAAAACCAATACACTATTGTAAAGTAATTAGCCTCCAATCAAAATAAATTTATATTTAAAAAAAAAGTGGATAAAGGATCTGAATAGACATTACTCCAAAGAAGATATATGAATGGCCAACAAGCATATGAAAAAATGCTCAATTCTCTAACCACTGCTGCTGCTGCCACTAAGTCGCTTCAGTCATGTCCGTCTCTGTGCAACCCCATAGACGGCAGCCCACCAGGCTCCCTCATTCCTGGGATTCTCTAGACAAGAATACTGGAGTGGGTTGCCATTTCCTTCTCACTAATCACTAGGGCAATCCAAATCGAAACTATCAAAAACAAAACAAAATGAAACCTAGCAAGCACCAAGTGCTGGTGACTTCCCAGGTGGCAGAGAGGTAACAAATCTGCCTGCCAATCCAGGAAATGCGAGAGATGCAAGTTCGATCCCTGAGTCAAGAAGAGCCCCTGGAGTAAGAAATGGCAATCCACTCCATTATTCTTGCTTGGAAAATTTCATGGACACAGGAGCCTGGCAGTCTACAGTCCATGGGGTCACAGAGTCAGACACAACTGACTGACAGCATAGAACAGCAGCATCAAGTGCTGGGAAGGATGTGGAGAAGTCAGAACCCTTGCGCCCTGTTGATGAGAACTTGAGGAAAAGACTATGGTGGGTTCTGAAAAAATTTAAATAGAACCACCTTATGATCCAACAACTCTACTTCTGGGTGTATACCCAAAGAACTGAAAGTCAAGGTTTCAAAGAGATACTTATACACCCATGTTCACAGCATTTTTCACAACAGCTAAAATGTGGAAAGAGCCAAGTGTCCGTTGAAACATGAATGTACAAGCAAGTCGTGTTATATACATAAAAAGGATTATTATTCAACCTTGAAAGGTGAGGAAATTCTGCAACGTACCACAAGTTGGATGAACATCACTGATGGATGAGGACATTATGCTTATTGAAATGAGCCAATCACAAAAAGACAAATACTATATGCTTCCATTTACATGAAGTACTTAAAGTAGTCAAAATCATAAAGACAGTGAATGGTGGCTGCCAGGGGCTGGAGGCAGAGGAGAATGGAAAGTTATTGTTTAATGACTATGGAGTTTCAGTTTTGGGGTTTTTTTTAAATAATTTTTTTTTTTTTTGGCTGCACTGGGTCTTAGTTACAGCATATGGGATCTAGTTCCCCAACCAGGGATCAAACCTATGTCTCTGGCATTAGAGCTTGGAGTCTTAACCACGGGTCCACCAGGGAAGTCCCGAGTTTCAGTTTTACAAGATGAAAAGACCTATGGGGATGGATGGTGGTGATGGCTGCACACATTATGAATTTATTTAATACCACTGAACTGTACACTTACAAAGGGTTGAGATGTTAAATTCTAGGTTATGTATATTTTACCACCAAAAGAAGCAAACAAATAAAACCAAAATAAAGGAACATGGGAATAGATATAGAATTAATAGAGTTTGATGTAAGTGGTAGGAGACTGTGGCTTAAACTTGTGACTTCACTGGGGGAAAATGTCAAATTATTATTAACAATTAAAACAGCTTTGTATTGCTGGTAATTAATAGTAATAACCACATAACACCTTTAAACTTATTCACATTGTGCTTTTCCCTGAGGATCTCCATGTTTTGTACACATATTTCTCACAAAGTTAAATGATAAATTTTCCAGGGAATATTTGTATAAGGTAAAGGAAAGAAACAGAATGTAGAACTACAGTATGAGTCCTTGTACCAAGTACTAATATGTTACACATGCGACTTCATTTTCTCCTCTCAGAGGATATTCAAAAAGGTTAGGCAGGCTTTTAATGGCGCTTCATGAGAAATGAAATCTGAGTCTCATAGGTTCACCAAAACAGAATGTGCTCAAACAGACTCTTCATGAACCCCAAACTCACCTCTAATCAAAGAGGTTTTGCAAGCCCTGTCCTTGTGAGTAGTATGTATAATGAAATTTAAAAAGGTCTCAACATTTAGGTCAATGGAGAGGAGGGAAAAAACAGGGAAGGCGGTGAAAGGTGGAACTTTGATTACCATGAAACAACTCCTGAGGATTTAGAAGAACTAAAAGATGCTCGCTCCTTAGAAGAAAAGCTATGACAAACCTAGACAGCATATTAAAAACCAGGGACATCACTTTGCCGACAAAGGTCCATATAGTGAAAGCTATAGTTTTTCCAGTAGTCATGTACAGATGTGAGAGTTGGACCATAAAGGAAGCTAAGCACCGAAGAATTGATGCTTTTGAACTGTGGTGTTGGAGAAGACTCTTGAGAGACTCTTGGACTGCAAGGAGATCAAACCAGTCAATCCTAAAGGAAATCAATCCTTGATATTCACTAGAAGGACTGATGCTGAAGCTGAAGCTCCAGTACTTTGGCCACCTGATGCCAAGAGCCAACTCATTAGAAAAGACCCTTAAGCTGGGAAAAGTTGAAGGCAGGAGGAGAAGGGATGACAGACGATGAGATGGTTGGATGGCATCGCCAACTCAATGGACATGAGCTTGAGCAAACTCCAGGAGATGGTAAAGAACAGGGAAGCCTGGCGTGCTGCAGTCCTTGGGGTTGCAGAGTCAGACACGACTGAGCAACTGAACAACAACAACAAAATCATGTCAACAGTTATGTACATGGCTCAGCTGTAAAGAATCTGCCTGTCAAGCAGGAGATGCAGGTTCAATCCCTATGTCAGCAAGATCGCCTGGAGAAGGAAATGGCAACCCACTCCAGTATTCCTGCCTGGGAAATCCCATGGACAGAGGGTTGCAGAGTCAGACATGATTTAGCGATTAAAAACAACAATGTATAAAATAGGTAACCAACGAGAAACTATTGTATAGCACAGGGAACTCGCTGGTATTTGTTCTGCTGTGACCTACATAGAAAGGAAATCCAAAAACGAGGGGATGTATACATATGTATGGCTGATTCACTTTGCTACACAGCAAAAACTGACACAGCAGTATAAAGCAACTATACTCCAATTAAAAAAAAAAAGTTTGCCATTTTTGTAAATGTGAACACTAGTTATATTGCTTTTTATGGTTATTATGAACTGCAAATAAAGTAGTAAATGTATTTTACACACCAAAAAAAATATATGAACAACAAGGATACACTATATAGTGCAGGGAATAATAGCCACTGTCTTGTAACAACTTTTAATGGAATATAATCTATAAAAATACTGAATCACTATGCTGTACACCTAAAACTAATACTGTGAATCAACTATACTTCAATTTTTTAAAAAAGGCTTTTTAAAAACCCGGTGGTTTACTTACTGTGAAGTTCAGGCATTAAAAACTTTTATTAGAGAAGCCATGAATGTGTATAGATGTGTATAATTTTTATCTGATTATCAAATACTCATTTTCCTTTCTAATTGCTAAGTCATTTATTCATTTAGTGAGTAACTGTACTAAATTATAGTCTAAATACAAACTCTGGTCAAAATTCTTTTTTTTTTTTTTAAATGAGATATAATGAAATCCTGGTGGCTCAGACAGTAAAGTGTCTGCCTGCAACGCAGGAGACCTGGGTTTGATCCCTGGGTTGAAAAGATCCCCTGAAGAAGGAAATGGCAACTCCCTCCAGTACTCTTGCCTGGAAAATCCCATGGATGGAAGAGCCTGGTAGGCTACGGTCCATGGAGTAGCAAAGAGTCAGACACGACTGAGTGATTTCTCTCACAACATAAATATTGTATCAGTTTTAGGTATACAATATAATGATTTGATTTTGCAGATACTACAAAATGATTTCTACTACAAGTCTGGCTTTCTTCTTGTGATGAGAACTTTTATGATCTGTTCTCTTAACTTTCAAATATACAATACAACATTGTTAATCATGGGCTTCCCCTGGTGGCTCAGTGGTAAGGAATCTGCCTGCAATGCAGGAAAGCCACAAGAGACACAGGTTCAATACCTGGGTCAGGAAGATCCCCTGGAGGAAGGCACGGGAACCTACTCTTGCCTGGTGAATCCCATGGACAGAGGAGCCTGGCAGGCTACAGTCCATGGGGTCGCAGAGTGGGACATGACTGAAGTGACAGCCCATACATACACACATTGTTAACCCCAGTCACCAGGATTTCTTTAAGAGGAAGTGTATACATTTTGACTGCCTTTACTTCTCTTGTGCACCCCCGGCTCTCTGCCCCAGCACCATCAATCTATTCTCTATGAGTAAGGTTAACAATTCTAACCAAATTTTAAACTATGCTATTTCACATGTTAACAGATTTAAAAAATCATCCTTTCCCCTCCCCCCAAATTAAATAAAAATAAATAAAATCACGTCACCTAAGATATGATTCCCTTAAATTCAAATATAAGTGCACAGATGGGAATATTGTCCCAAGGAAATTAAACTTTCAGAGAACATGTATGCCATATATTCAGGTCAAGAATATATTAAAATTTGGTAGGTATCATATAGCCATTAATTAACATTATAATTGCTTCTGAACATTCAGAGTTTCTGCCTCAATCAGAGCATATTTCTAAAATTTTAACCAGGCTGTAGACTAAAAAAAAGAGTTCAGTTCAGTTCAGTTCAGTCGCTCAGTCGTGTCCGACTCTTTGCGACCCCATGAATCGCAGCACACCAGGCCTCCCTGTCCATCACCATCTCCCGCAGTTCACTCAGACTCACATCCATTGAGCCCGTGATGCCATCCAGCCATCTCATCCTCGGTCGTTCCCTTCTCCTCCTGCCCCCAATCCCTCCCAGCATCAGAGTCTTTTCCAATGAGTCAACTCTGCATGAGGTAGCCAAAGTACTGGAGCTTCAGCTTTAGCATCATTCCTTCCAAAGAAATCCCAGGGTTGATCTCCTTCAGACTAAGCAAAATACTAAAACACAATGGAAGCTATTTGCCACTGAGCACATATACAACTCCTATTGTTATTAAGAGAACTGAGCACACATGCATTTGGAAGAAAAAAAAGAAATACACTGTAATGCCTCAGAGCTATTATAAGTGATTCATTAGCTTCCTAAAACTAAATAAGAAAAGCAGAGACTGGCNAAGCAAAATACTAAAACACAATGGGAGCTATTTGCCACTGAGCACATATACAACTCCTATTGTTATTAAGAGAACTGAGCACACATGCATTTGGAAGAAAAAAAAGAAATACACTGTAATGCCTCAGAGCTATTATAAGTGATTCATTAGCTTCCTAAAACTAAATAAGAAAAGCAGAGACTGGCTAGATTTACAGTTTTCAAATATGTACATGTTCAATCAATTATTTACTTCATGTTCATTTTAATTTTAAAAATTACCCCAAGTAAAATGGTTGCATCACTGATGTATTAGATCATAACACTCTTTACAGGAAAGCAAAGATAAGTTTAGTAAGTTTAATATACTAAATAAAGGATCCTTTTCTCGGCCAAGAAAACATGTGAGTTGAAATCAAGCACGAGGAGTTCTGGAGTCAGCTTCATAATTACTTATGACCCCACAAGTAGTAAGAGCAGAAATTCTTTAGGAAAAAAAAAAAACAGTTTTAATTCATGATTAATTATGTGGCTGGGTACAAATTCACCACTAGCTATGCAGATCATACAGTCTCAAAAGCAAATAAATATACGCTCTCTGNTCTGCTAAATTATCAAAAATGCTGGTTTTAGCAGGAAAATTATTTACATGTGCATCCAACGAACATTATTTTCAAGAACCATTATATCAGAGAAAAAGGTTTTATAAATGAGGGGCTATCTCTATATATACATATAGTTAGATATAGATATTTCTTTTAGATGAACTCTTTTTCTAAAAATTTTAATTAGTTCGATCACTCTGTAACAACTGACTCTTCCCTGCCCTGTTGAAGATAATGTCTTTTATAAGGGGACACTATCTTCTTTAACTGCAACGGCTAAGTCTTGAGCCATTAAGAAAGGATTATATAACATGTACTACTGCATCTCAAAGGAAAGTCAAGTCATAAATGATGCTTAAAGCAAGCTTAGAAATAAAACTTTATTTCTTAGAAATGAAACTTTAGAAAAGCTTCTTTTTCCTTGCTCATTCATCAATTTTTATTCACATATATATATAATCAGTTTCCCTTTATACAGTGTTTTATCTGTATCCTATATTTTCTTTATATTGTGGTTTGCGTTTGCCATTTCAACTTTTTTTAAGGTGCACATCAGTGGCATTAAGTATATTCACATTGTTGTACAACCATCATGATTATCCATTTCCAGGATTTTTTCATTATCCCAAACAGAAATTTCATACCCATTAAATGACCAACCTAGATAGCATATTAAAAAGCAGAGACATTACTTTGCCAACAAAGGTCCATCTAGTCAAGGCTATGGTTTTTCCAGTGGTCATGTATGGATGTGAGAGTTGGAGTGTGAAGAAAGCTGAGAGCCGAAAATTGATGCTTTTGAACTGTGGTGTTGGAGAAGACACTTGAGAGTCCTTTGGACTTCAAGGAGATCCAACCAGTCCATTCTAAAAGAGATCAGCCCTGGGATTTCTTTGGAAGGAATGATGTTAAAGCTGAAACTCCAGTACTTTGGCCACCTCATGCAAAGAGTTGACTCACTGGAAAAGACTGATGCTGGAAGAGATTGGGGGCAAGAGGAAAAGGGGATGACAGAGGATAAGAGGGCTGGATGGCATCACCGACTCGATGGACGTGAATTTGAGTGAACTCCGGGAGTTGGTGATGGACAGGGAGGCAGGCCTAGCGTGCTGCCACACATGGGGTTGCAAAGAGTCGGACACGACTGAGTGACCGAACTGAACTGAAACGCTAAATCTCCATTCCTTCTGGCCCTCGTCCTCTGACAACCTCTATTCTACATTCTGTCTCCATGAATTTGACTATTTTAGGTAACTGAAGTGGGGCTTCCCAGGTGGCGCAAGTGGTACAGAACCTGCCTACTAGTGCAGGAGAGGTAAGAGATGTGGGTTCAGTCCCTGGTTCAGGAAGATCCCCTGAAGGAGGGCACAGTAACCCACTCCAGTTTTCTTGCCTGGAGAAACCCATGGACAGAGGAGCCTTGTGGGCTACAGTCCATAGGGTCGCAAAGAGTCGGAGATGACTGAAGTGACTTTGCACACACGCATAACACTGGCATATATGAGCACATATATAAGTGCTGCAGTCCATGGGGTTGCAAAGAGTTGGACACAACTGAATAACTGAACTGAACTGGACTGATATGTAAGTACAGTCATGTTCTTCTCTGTCTGGATTATTTCACTTAGTACGTTTTCCAGGTTCATCTACGTTGTAGCATGTTTTGAATTTCATTTCCTTCTAAGGATGAATAACATCCTATGGTATGTATATACCATGTTTTGTTTACCTATTCATCTGCTGATAGACATTTGGGCTGCTTCTACCTTTATGTTAGGCTGAATAACGCTGCAAATGAACACTGGCATGCAAGTATCTGTTTGAGTTCCTGCTTTCAATTGTTTGGGGTATATACATAGAAATGGAATTGTTGGATCATAGAAGAACTGTACAAAAAAGATCTTCACGACCAAGATAATCATGATGGTGTGATCACTCACCTAGAGCCAGACATCCTGGAATGTGAAGTCAAGTGGGCCTTAGAAAGCATCACTACAAACAAAGGTAGTGGAGGTGATGGAATTCCAGTTGAGCTATTTCAAATCCTGTAAGATGATGCTGTGAAAGTGCTGCATTCAATATGCCAGCAAATTTAGAAAACTCAGCAGTGGCCACAGGACTGGAAAAGGTCAGTTTTCATTCCAATCCCAAAGAAAGGCAATGCCAAAGAATATTCAAACTACCACACAATTGCACACATCTCACACGCTAGTAAAGTAATGCTCAAAAGTCTCCAAGCCAGGCTTCAGCAATACGTGAACCATGAACTTCCAGATGTTCAAGCTGGTTTTAGAAAAGGCAGAGGAACCAGAGATCAAATTCCCAACATCCGCTGGATCATGGAAAAAGCAAGAGAGTTCCAGAAAAACATCTATTTCTGCTTTATTGACTATGCCAAAGCCTTTGACTGNGGCCTGGCGTGTTGCAATTCATGGGGTCGCAAAGAGTCGGACACGACTGAGCGACTGAACTGAACTGAACATGTCCAATAATAGACCAATATACCTTAAGGTATTTTATGAAACCACAAAATAATGATCATGAAACAATCTTATATTTTTATTAGGAAGGAAAATGTTTAGATAACATAGTGAAAAAACAGGTTAAAACTATATGCATATGCAACCATGATTACTAGCATTATAGGAAAGAAAACTGGAAGTTCCCAAAATACCAACAATGGATATTTGGGGTATGGAATTATGAGTGATTTTTCCCTTTCCTGTGCCAAATTGAAAAAAAGGGAATCTAGTACTTTTATAATTAATATTCTCAAGTGTTTCTTCTCAGAATGATATATACACCTATCTTCCTTGATATATGACATTTTGCATGAATTAGCTCATCTATTTGTGTTCAAGGAGTTAAAAAATATTTTCCTTCTGGGTTTAGGCAAAATCAAACTACTGGCATGGGTTTAGACAATTATCTTGGCATCAAATTGTTATTATATTAACAGTAATGAGCTACAAGGCTGTATTTACCATGCTAAAGGAATGAAAACATTTTATTGGAGAGCAGCAAGAAAGCTTTACAGACTCCTAGAATATCACAAATAAGCAAGCAAGAGAGGAAATGACAAAATAGAGATACTTCATGCATGCTTAGAGGACAATTTTAGAATAGAAAAGCCTTCTTAACTTGAATTTCAAGTTTGGATGTCCCTGATCGAAGCATCGTCTCCTTTCAAGGATTCTGCTGGCTTCCCTTCCTCCACCTGCTGTGTTTGGTGTTTAACCTTCAGCGACAGCTGTTTCCAACTGTGCAAATTATGTACGCCGAGCGTGGCTCACAAGTGTCGTTTGACGTGCTTGTTGCAGAACACGGGTTACAGGGAAGCCTGTGAAAAATCCATTTTTAACTAATCTCAACATGGAGAAGCTGGATAAAATGTCAACTCGGAAAAAAATCATGCCAAAATTTGCCCTTCAAATTATATTTTGAAGAACTCTATTTTCAGAATAACATTTGAATGCAGCCCGTCTTATCCCAGGACCCAGAATTGTCACTTCATGTTCACTGTAGCAGAGACAGTTGGATAAACCTTTATGTATTTTCTTTAGTCGGCAAATGCCATTTTATGTGTGTTACTGACTTTCCTTTTTGTCTTCTTCCAGTTTTACTGAGATATACTTGACATGCAGCACTATCTACGTTTAAGGTGTACAGCATAATGATTTGATTTATATACATCATGAAATGATTACCACAATAAATTTATTGAGCATCCATCAACTCATACAGATACGAAGTAAAAGAAAAGGGAAAATATTTTTCCTTGTGATGAGAACTCTTAAGGGCTTTTTCTATTTGCCTATTTAGGCCCCATTAGCCAAAAGTTATGCGCATTTCGTCATTTGTCTAGTAGTTAAATCATTCAGTACCCTGGAATATCTCTTCAGAGTTTCCTGAAGTCAAGAGCAAAGAGAAACTCCCAGCTTGAAATGTTACGTATTATGTTTTTTCTGCCTTGGAAATTTAGAACATTTTGAACATTTCAATTGTCATGTGACTAGCCTTGCTGCTTTTCATCACTCTTTAAGAATATCCTTTAACTCCTTTAAGGAAGTTTGAATATGGCCAGATCTTTGGGATGGTCCTTCAAGAGCCTCTTTGTGACTCTGGGGGATTTTAAGAGGGATTGTGTGGAACTTGCCTGCTGTCCTCGCTGTCCAGCAGCCCCCGGTATGTGTTGATCTCACACTCCAGCCGGGCCTTGGTGTCCAGCAGCACCTGATACTCCTGGTTCTGCCGCTCCAGGTCGCAGCGGATCTCCGCCAGCTGGTTCTCCACATTATCAATCAGACACTGTATCTGGGCCAGCTCTGAGCTGTACTGGGCCTCAGTCTCTGCCACGGTGCATTCCAGAGATTCTGTCTGCAGAAGGAAAGAGAGTGTAAAGAACGTGGTTGTAGAACAATCTCTGGGGCCAGATTGCCTGTTTTCCAACCCTGCTCTCCTCTTGTCTTTCCAGTTGTGTGACTTTGGAAAATTACTTAGCTTCTCTGAGCCTCAGTTTTTTTTTTTTTTTTTCTTTTCACTTTGGGCATTATTTATTTAGTATAAATACATTTTAAAAGCCCCAAATCTCCTACTATTTTACCACCCTGGAAACACCACGGTGTCAAAAGTCCTGTTAAGATCGAAGATTAACACCTGCTAGAGTCATCAGTCTGAGCTCAGTTTTACTGTATAAAAAACGAAGAATGCAAAGTACCAACCTCATAGGATGGTTGGAGGGTTAAACGAGTAAATATACATAAAGTGTCTAAAACAGTGCCTGGAAAAATTTAAAGGGAGTAAGAGTTATCATTATCACTATGGCCTCTGCGACCTATAACCTACTAGCGTAGCCTAAGGAGGATCAAAAGCATTCGAGAGAAAATGTTGTAATGGGCTCCTGGCTTCTAGTGTGGTTAAGAGAAGAGGTTCTGAGATTGAACCACTTGGATTCAGCTTCTACTTTTGCCTCTTAAAACTTGTATGAACCCTTGTTACTTAATTTGAGCCTCAGCTTTCCTCATCTGTATAATGGGGTCAGTGTCGGGATTTACCCTATAAAGTTAGTGTGAGAATTAAATTAGCGTTGTGCCTCTCACAGGATGAATGCTCAGCTCTTATTCATTTAGACATTCTCTATAGGACCTAGTGTGGCTCACACAGCAATGGAGATACTTAGTGTAATTTTGACTGCATGGTATTCTTGCTGCTTGGGTGAAGTGTGGTACAGAGAAGGGTCCAGCTGAGGTGTGCATCCTGGGAAAGTTCAGGATAGTTGTAGAATGTAAAGTCTGAGTATCTTCATTTTAAATGTGATGGTGAGCTTGGAAAACTGGCCCAAACCACAAAAGAGTTAGTGGGAGAAAACATTTGTGAACCATGAAACCAACATCTCCCAAATTTGCAAGCAACTTATGTGGCTCAATTAAAAAAAAAACAAAAACGAACAACCCATTCAAAAAATGGGCAGAGGACCTAAACAGACATTTCTTCAAAGGAGAGCCTTTGGTTTGTAAGTTCCTATCCTGTTCTGCTCCTTTCTGGTCCCCCTCTCTCTTTGCCTCTGGGGGATGTTGCAGGATCATGCCCAAGCCCAGAAAGGAAGGTCAGGACATCCTAGTGGTACATTACAAACTGTTGACCTATCACTTCTGCTTCTAGCTGGGTAAGCAGCATCCTTGAAAAAGGGAAGGAAATTCAGACCTTCTGCTGCATGAACTGCGGGTTTGTCTTTGGGTTACAGAAGAGGGGAAAGTAAGTATCTTAAGCATGATTCTTCAGTGACAAAACAGAGTGGTCTTGCCCTTACATACCAGGCTCTGCTGAGCTTGAAGCTCAATTTCCAGAGTGTTGGCTGTGCGCTTCAGTTCCAAGATCTCCGTCTGGCAGCCCTGCAGCTGCTCTGCACCGGATAGCTGTTGCTGATTCAGTTCCTCTGTCTGAAACACAGGCATGGTTAGAATATGCAAATTAGGCAGAAGTCTGGATGCCTGTCATTTTATTGCTCCAAGTGCCAACCTGAACAGCGAACCATTCTTCCACATCTCTGCGGTTGTTGGCGAGCACAGTTTCATACTGACAACGCATCTCAGCCAAGACCCTGTTGAGATCTGTGGTGGGGGCAGTGTCTAGCTCCACACTGAGTCGGTCACCCAGCTGTCCACGAAGCACGTTGACCTCCTGAGTTGGAAATGGAGTAAAGAATGTGACTGGTGGGGAAAAAAATTCAATGCGATATACCAACAGCACCCTATTTCTGGTTTTTGCAGTAGTGAGTAAAAGTGTGAGATTTAGATTCAGATTGCCTAGCTTGAGTCTCCTTTCATCACTCAATTTTTTCATCTGTGAAATAGGTATGATTTTACTTTTACAAGAGAGTTATTGTGAGATATATGAGAGTTCATATTCATAGAAAACACTTAAACAAGTCCTAAGTACATGATAAGGTCTCAATGTGAGTTACTATGATCATAAACAAATGTTCAAAGGGAAGATATACTCTATAACATCATTCAGCTTTTCATTTTTCAGCTTCATAAATATAGGATAATTATATAATGCACAAGTGATGATTTCAAAAGTTTATAAATGCAGAATATTAAAAAAATTAGTCCAAATATTTCCTCCTTTATGAAACAACCTTCACACTCTGCAATTATCAGCTTGATTTTCATACTTTATGGGTTAGAGATAAAAGTGGCGTTACACACCCAGGCAAGCTATTTGTGGAGCTACCTCCTCCCCCAAGATAATGGCAGGTGAAGTTCCTCCATTTGGCACTGGCCAGTGGTCCTTTCGCGTTTACATTCAGAGATACACCAGAATGATCAGGCTGAATAGTAACAGTGCCTAGAGTGATTTTCTTCCACATCAATCAACATCTCTCAAGTTCTACGTATATACACAACATGAGTTCTCCCAGCTTAACTTTGTCCCTTTGAGAGCCCTTCAGTGATTTTGCCATTTTCCTTACCTCTTCATGGCTTTTCTTAAGGCAAAGGAGATCATCCTTCAGAGACTCCACATGGGCCTCCAGATCAGATCTGCATATAGTCAGCTCTCCCAGAATCCCATGCAGGCCACTAATGTCAGTCTCTACCAGCTGGCGAAGAGAGAGTTCAGATTCGTACCTTTCACAGCAAAAGAGATACAGCCAATGCTTACTCTGCTGGACACTGAGAAAAGTGCTGAGGCATACAGATGAGGGACACGTGACATCAAGGACCCACATGCCATAATTTCTTCTACACCCAAATCATGAAAAATTCAAGCTTTGTGAGCATTCTTAGCTTGAAAAAATATTATAAAGGGAATACTGGTGATGTGTGCATGTAGGTATGTGAGAGAAGAAGCGAAAGAGCCTACCATCTATTAAGTTCAAATGCAGATCTGGTCTTACTCTAGCTTGTACTTGCTTCTAAGTCCACAATATAAGCAGCTCATAGAGCTCAGTATCAGGGAAACAAACAGTCCAGTCAAAAAATATGCGCAGACTTAAACAGACATTTTTCCAAAGAAGACATACAAACGGCCAATAAACACATGAAAAGGTAGTCTACATCTCTCATTATTAGAGAAATGTAAGTCAAAACTACAATGAGGTATCACTTCACACCAATCAAAATGGCCATCATCAAAAAAACGATAAACAATAAATGTGGAGAAAAGGAACCTATGGCACTGTCGGTGGGAATATAAATTAGTATGGCTGCTATGGAGAACAGTATGGAGATTCCTTAACAAACTAGGAATAAAGCTACCATATGACCCAGCAATCCCACTACTGGGTATACACTCTGAGAAAACCACAGTTCAAAAAGACAGATGCACTCCAGTGTTCATGGCAGCACTATTTACTGTAACTAGGACGTGGAAGCAACCTAGATTTCCATTGACAGATGAGTGGATAAAGATATATACATTGATACACACATACATAAAGATACCTACATGTACACACATGTATGTAAAGATACATACGTACATTGTGATAATACATACAATGGAATATTACTCAACCATAAAAGGAAAAAATTGAGTCAGTTGTAGTGAGATGGATAAACCAATGGCCTGTTTACAGAGGGAATCATTAGGAAGTCAGAAAGAGAAAAACAAATACTGTATATTAATGCATGTATATAACGTGAACTTCCAGCTGTTCAAGCTGGTTTTAGAAAAGGCAGAGAAACCAGAGATCAAATTGCCAACATCCGCTGAATCATGGAAAAAGCAAGAGAGTTCCAGAAAAACATCTATTTCTGCTTTATTGACTATGCCAAAGCCTTTGACTGTGTGGATCACAATAAACTGTGGAAAATTCTGAAAGAGATGGGAATACCAGACCACCTGACCTGCCTCTTGAGAAATCTGTATGCAAGCCAGGAAGCAACAGTTAGGACTGGACATGAAACAACAGACTGGTTCCAAATAGGAAAAGGAGTACGTCAAGGCTGGATATTGTCACCCTGCTTGTTTAACTTCTATGCAGAGTACATCATGAGAAACGCTGGA
>SJYA01001797.1:1611470-1692855 GCA_006410615.1 Neotragus moschatus
GCAGGTCAGGAAGCAACAGTTAGAACTGGACATGGAACAACAGACTGGTTCCAAATAGGAAAAGGAGTATGTCAAGTCTGTATATTGTCAGCCTGCTTATTTAACTTCTATGCAGAGTACATCATGAGAAACGCCGGACTGGAAGAAACACAAGCTGGAATCAAGATTGCTGGGAGAAATATCAATAACCTCAGATATGCAGATGACACCACCCTTATGGCAGAAAGTGAAGAGGAACTAAAAAGCCTCTTGATGAAAGTGAAAGAGGAGAGTGAAAAAGTTGGCTTAAAGCTCAACATTTAGAAAACGAAGATCATGGCATCTGGTTCCGTCACTTCATGGGAAATAGATGGGGAAACAGTGGAAACAGTGTCAGACTTTATTTTGGGGGCTCCAAAATCACTGCAGATGGTGACTGCAGCAATGAAATTAAAAATCGCTTACTCCTTGGAAGGAAAGTTATGACCAACCTAGATAGCATATTCAAAAGTAGATACATTACTTTGCCAACAAAGGTCCGTCTAGTCAAGGCTATGGTTTTTCCTGTGGTCATGTATGGATGTGAGATATGGATCTGGGCTCTGAAGAATCGATGCTTTTGTACTGTGGTGTTGGAGAAGACTCTTGAGAGTCCCTTAGACTGCAAGGAGATTCAAGCAGTCCATTTTAAAGGAGATCAGTCCTGGGTGTTCTTTGGAAGGACTGATGCTGAAGCTGAAATTCCAATACTTTGGCCACCTCATGCGAAGAGTTGACTCATTCGAAAAGACTCTGATCCTGGGAGGGATTGGGGGCAGGAGGGATGAGATGGCTGGATGGCATCACCGACTCGAAGGACATGGGTTTGGATGGACTCTGGGAGTTGGTGATGGACAGGGAGGCCTGGAGTGCTGCAACTGATGGGGTCACAAAGAGTCAGACACGACTGAGTGACTGAACTGAACTGATGGGAATTATATAACTTTTTGAGGAGCCAAAGCGGTCTTTCTAAACAAAATTTTCTAAAAGTTAGCTTTGTCCATGAAATGAGCCACAGATTAGTTTGAAGACTAAAATTCTTCTTTGATGTAGGGAGGTCAACAGTTTCCTCCACATTCCTAAATGCAATGGTGAATTCTCTTCTTATCTTACTTAACCTACAGAGTCGATCAGCTGATCACTGACTCCTACTCCAGGAAACATTTTGTTCACCTCGCCTCCAGGATCCAAGAGCCTGTGGTTTTCTTTCTTTCTCACTTGTCATCCTCTCTCTGCTGGTCTCTCCCAATCTCTCTCCCTCTGACTTCTCAAGGGTCCCTTTAGGCTTTTAGGCCCCTGTCTTCTAAAGGTTCAGTCTTTGGACTTCACTAAACTCCTCCCTTGGAGATTTCATCTAGTTTCGTGGTTTTAAATATCACAGAAACGCTGACAACTCGCAAGTTTATATCTCCAGGCTGTTTACTTCTTTGAACTCCAGACGGGAATATCCAACTGCCTATTCAACATCTCCACTCAGATGTCTCAAATTCAACATGCATTTCTCATCTGCCCCCCCTTAGGTGCCCCCATTCCTGCATTTCCCCCCGCCCACCTCAGTTAATGACGCCTCCATTTGCCCAAGTCCTCAGCTCCAAAGCCGTGGGGTCAACATTGCCTCCTCCTTCCTTCATAAAGCACATTTAACCTGGCAGCAAATCCTACTGCCATTGCCTTCAAAACCTAAACACAAATGGATCTTCTCTCAGGACTCTATTGCTACCACCACAGTCACATCACCAGTGCTTCCTTCCTAGAGTACTGAAGTAGCTTCTGAAGTTCTTGCCCTTCCTTCTACCTTGTTCTGCTACTGTTCCTTCTCAACACAACAGCCAGAGGGATCCTTTTTTAACCGTTAAGTCAGATCATTTCACTGCTCCACTCAAAGCTTCCAATACCTCTCCATTTATTCAAAGTAGGACCCAAAGACTTTGCCACACCCTAAGTGTCGCTACACGTTCCACACTCTCGTTGTCTAACTTCAGGGCCGAACTACTCTCCCTCTCTCATTCTGTCCTGCAACCCTGGTTTCACTTCCCTGCTAGGCCTGAACGTGCTAGACACCTTTCTACCTCATAGCCTTTTGCACTGACTGCTCCTTCTTCCAGGACTCTCCTCCTCTATATACCTGATGGTTTTCCCCTCACTTCTTTCAAGACTTTACTCAAGTGACATTGTCTCTTGGTCTTTAAACCCTGGTTAAAATTACAAATTGCAATCCATTTCACGCCCACACTTTCTTTCATATTCTCAGCCCCTAAACACTGCTTAATTTTTTTCTTAGCACTTACCACTTCCTAATATACATAATTTCTGTATTGGGTTTATTACCTTCTGACCCAGTTAAACTGTAAGTTCCATGAAAGCAGGAATTCCTTCCCCGTACCCCAGTTTTGTTCCCTGTTGTATTTCTAGCACTTAGAACAAATGAGATAAGGTATATGCTTGGTAGTTTTTAAATAAATAGTTGAGCAGAGAAATAACCTTCATCTGATGGTGTACTGTCAGTTATGGGTACTTAATATGATTACATTCATATGTTCAGCCTCTCTCCCTTAAGGCAACTCATCAAACAGTTTTAAAGCATTTTTCATTAGGTAGGCACTGTACTAGCTGCTCATGAAATAAAGATATTCCTTCCCTCATGGAGCCCACAGTCCAATGGAATTCTAAGGACTTCATAATTTTTTAGTTAAACTTTTAATTTTGAGATAACTGTATTTCCACATGTGGTTGTAAAAACCAATACAGAGACATATCTGCTGCTGCTGCTGCTAAGTTGCTTAAGTCGTGTCCGACCCCATAGACGGCAGCCCACCAGGCTCCCCTGTCCCTGAGACTCTCCAGGCAAGAACACCGGAGTGGGTTGCCATTTCCTTCTCCAGTGCAGGAAAGTGAAAAGTGAAAGTGAAGTCGCTCAGTCGTGTCCGACTCTTAGCGATCCCATGGACTGCAGCCTAGCAGGCTCCTCCGTCCATGGGATTTTCCAGGCAAGAGTACTGGAGTGGGGTGCCATCATGCACCCTTTACTCAGTTTTCCCCAAGGATACCATCTTACAAAACCATAGCACAGGGTATCAACAGTGATAGAGTCAAGACACAGAACTTTTCCATCACCACACAGATCCCTTCTGTTGCCTTTTAATAGCTACACCACTTCCCTTATCCTTTTTCCCACCTTCCTTAACTCCTGGGAATCAGTAATCTGTTCTCCGTTTTTATACACATGGAATCTTATGATATTCAACCTTTCAGGACTGGCTTTTCCATTCAGCACAACCCATCCAGGTTGTGGCATGTATCATTACTTGGTTCCTTTTTGTTGTTGAGTAGTACTGAACATGGCACCCCACTCCAGTACTCTGGCCTGGAGAATCCCATGGACGGAGGAGCCTGGTAGGCTGCAGTCCATGGGGTCATGAAGAGTCGGACACTTACTGAGTGACTTCACTTTCACTTTTCACTTTCATGCATTGGAGAAAGAAATGGCAACCCACTCCAGTGTTCTTGCCTAGAGAATCCCAGGGACGGTGGAGCCTGGTGGGCTGCTGTCTGTGGGGTTGCACAGAGTCGGACATGACTGAAGCGACTTAGTAGCAGCAGCAGCAGTACTGAACATGGCTTCCCTGGTGGCTCAGTAGTAAAGAATCTGCCTTCCAGTGCAGTAGATGCAAGAGATGGGTTCGATCCTTGGGTTGGGAAGATCCCCTGGAGAAAGGAATGGAAACTCACTCCAGTATCCTTGCATGGAAAATTCCATGGACACAGGAGCCTGGCAGGCTACAGCCCAGGGGGTCACAAGGAGTTGGACACAACTGAGCACAGCAAGGCAGCATACAGCAGTGCTGAACATACCGTAGTTAGTTTAGCCATTTACTTATCAATGGATCTGAGTTGTTTCCAGTTTAGTGCTATTACAAATAGAGCTACTACAAGCATTTGTGTACAGGTTTTTGTACTAACTTAAAAGGTTTCATTTTTCTGGGATAAATGCCCAGGTGTATAATTGCTGGGTTGTGTGATAGTGGCATGTTTATTTTTAAAAGAATCTGCCAAGCTGTTTTTCAAAGTGCCTGTAACATTTACATTCCTAACAGCAATGGACTGGTGACCCAGTTCCTCGGCATCCTCACCAGCATTTGGTGTTGTCATTATTTTTTATTCTAGCCATTCTGATAGGTATATACATATCTCATTGACTTAACTGGCATTTCCTTAATCGACTGAGGTTGAACATCTGAAAAAGATGCCTCTTTTGCCCTTTTAAATTGGGTTGTTGGTTATTTACTGTTGAATTTTGAGAGTTCTTTATATAGTCTAGATACTAATCCTTTGTCAGATACATTCTTTGCAAGTATTTTCTCAAACTCTGTGGCTTATCTCTGCATTCTTTTAACAGTCTTTCACAGAGCAAACTTTAAGATTTTGATGGTCTAACTTACTGATTATTCCTTTTAAGGATCATGCTTTCCATGTGTAATTCGCCACAAATTAGTAAGAATTTGCCAGATTGAGAAATGGGAAAGAACATTCAAGGCTAATGTATCAGAACGGCAATACTGACACTAGTTGGTTTTAAAAATATGAGAACTGGAGAACTCTTTGACAATCCTATACTTAAAATATTCTGTGTGTGATCAGAAAGTTCTACACTCTACAGGATGGTGGGAATGGGGAGTAATTGCTTTGTGTTTACAATTTGAAATACATGGTGATTGGCTAATACAATTTCTTTAAAAAACAAAGAAAATTACTAATGTCAACCACTTTGAGACAATATACAATTATAGTACCAGAAACCAGTATGGAACTCAGAATTTTCCTATATAATGTGGTGGCAATTAGATAAAGGTCAGGAGAAGGGCCTCTGCTTTATTTTTAGGATCATTTTTATAGAATGTCTTACCTACGTGAATTTCCCAGATAATCGATGGAGCCCAACCAAAGACTAAATTTTCTAGCCTCTTTTGTAGCTGAGTGTGGCCATGTGATTACATTCTGGCAAATGGAATCTGAGCTGAAACGAGAGCTGCAGCTTCGAAACAGTATGCCTTGTTCCCCTCACTCTATTTCCCTTCTCCAGTGGCTGCTTTCAGAGGGTGTTGAGCCATCCTGGACAAAGCGTAATGCTCACAGCAGAGTGGAGCAGTAAGACAGAAAGTGATGTGGTAGGGCTTCTAACGCGCTGTTCTCTGGACCTTTACCCATCATACCTTTGAGTATCGCTAATATTTCAAGAGATGCCATAATATCCCTAGCAAGAAAACAAATTCTAAGTTATAATACATATTATGTAGAACTTTCTGAGAGGAATGCTGTGGTAGGCAGCCTCTAACATGCCCCACTACTCCCACTCATTCTTGCCTCCTGTCCTTGGGATGTTCCCTTCCCCACTGAGTATAGGCTAAGCTGGTGACTCACTGCTAATGATACAGCAAAGTGGTGGGATGTCACTTTCAAGATTGTTTACAAAAAGACTGGCTTCCATCTTGCTCACCCTCTCTTGCTTGACTGTTCTGATGGAAGCTGGATGCCATGTCATGAGCTACTCCAGACAGAGGCCCACAGATCAGGAAACTCCTTCCAACATCCCAGCAGGGACCAAGGCCTCCATTCCAGCAGCCCGTGGGGAGCTGGATCCTGCTCACAACCATTTGAGTGAGCTTAGAAGTAGATCTGCACCCGGATTTCTTACTCACAGAAACTAAGATGATAAACGTGTGTTGTTTTAAGCTGTTGATATTTGGGGCAGTTTGTTATGCAGCTGTTGGTAACTAATACAGCTGCTGAAAGCAAAGATCAGCAATAAGAGAACATAATTTCAAAACGTCACACGTAAATTTCATTTCATAGTTTTGCTTTTATACATACCAGAAATTTGAATGCAGTGCTTCTGTGAAAATGAAAGAAATAAATAATTTTGTTTATAGCTATATAATTTGTATGGGCTTTCCTGGTGGCCCAGATGGTAAAGAATATGCCCACAATGTGGGAGATCCAGGATGGATCTCTGGGTCAGAAAGATCCCCTGGAGACGGAAATGGAAACCCACTCCAGTATTCTTGCCTGATGAATTCCATGGACAGAGGAGCCTGGCGGGCTACAGTCCATGGAGTCACAAAGAGCTGGACATGACTGAGCAACTAGCATTCACTCACTCACTCATGCAATTTGGACACTAACAGATCAGTCTTTGAAGATGACCAAATAATTAATTTTATTAAATCTTTTAGGACCAATGATCTATATTACATACCATAATGACTTCTTACTCTTTTCTACTAAAATAAAATAGTACCTTGATTATAACATAATTTAGGATTGAATTCTAATTGTAATACTTATAAAATATTATAAAATGTATAATAGATACTGATAGTAATAAGCAAACATAAATATTCAGATTTGGAAAATATTTTAAGTACTAGTAATTTGAATATTCATATCCTGGTAATTCCACCTCCTAAGTAAACTCTCTCTTACTTACACAGAGAGTAACCAATTTCTTTTCTCCAGATTCATTTTTTTAAAAAACTTAAATACAACAGATAATTTTTTTCAACAATTTTATTGAGACAGAATCCACATATCCTACAACCCACCCATACAAAATGTCTAATTTAATGGCATTTAGTATATTCAGAATTGCACAACTATTTTTTGCACTTGGTGTTTTAAGAGAACAGGATGGAAAGAAAGCGGGAAGAAAGGCTGAAGTCCCGCTTTAACATTAACCTGCAGGCATTTTTTCCAAAGCTTATTCTCCTTCAGAACACCTGACTAAAATCCCTAGATTCCTTTTTAGTCTACCACCTTCTTGGGGAACCTGGAAGGTAAATGCCACTTCTTTGCCTTGCTGGTCACCGTATCAATACCAGGACCAGTGCCAGGCCTGGCTTATTCCAGGTGGTAAACAACTTGGCTGAGTGGCTGGAGCTCACACTCAGCATCTTATGCAATGTGACCCAACAACTAAGGGTTCACTTTTGTCAGACTCTGCGGAGTTACAAAATCATTGGAACATGCAATCTTTGTCTTTAGTCTCCTGGGATTAATCGATCCTTTTCTGAGGACTTCTACCATCTGGTATTTCTCAATTCTGCACTAAATGTAAATGCAAGAATTCATTTAATTTAATTTAACCAGTAATGAGTGCCCACTGATAGAAAGCCATCTTACTGGAAATTTTACACATTTCACAATACTGATTTTTCAAAACACTATGTGTCAAATAAACCTTAGTAAGAAAAGCTAGGTTCTAGGTTCTAGCAAGGGCATGGCTTCTTTGTTTGTTTTAACGTAAAGAAGAAATAATTAAGAACTGCCTCACCCAGGAGGAGACACCTAAGTATAATAAGAAAGAGGGAAAGCCAAAGTAGAGAACTTAAACTCAGAACAAGGAAACACTCATTAAAACAAAAGGAAAAACAGATGGTCATTTTATCTCTTTTGTAATTTATAAGGGATTTAGACTTCTCCCACTATAACAATAGATCTTAGAATTCAAATTTGCTTGGTGTTTATTTCCCACTTTCTAAAAAAATAAATACAGCTACAAACAAACAAAAACAAACCCTCTTACCAGAGTTAAAAAGAGAGGAAAATTATAGTAAATACAGTTATAGCTATAGCACATTCTATTTATTTTGAACTATAAAACTCCGCTGATGCACAGCTGTCAAATACAACAAACTCAAAGAACGTAGGAGGACATGCATAAAGGAAACAAGAGTGCAAACAATTCTCAACAATAATGGGTGTAACTACTACTTTGTCACACTTAATCCCTGGGATTCACAGCATTTAAAGAATTCCTAAGAACTCAAACTGTACAACAGGCTCGGAGAATGACACTCCTGTCCTTAAAACTGGCTCTTCTCTGGGCCAGTAAAAAGCTTCCTTCTAATTCTGAGCATTGCACCCTATCTAATCAAACCATCAAAATTCCCTCAGGAAGAAATTCTTAAGAAGTTTTCCTTGAGTTGGCGCTATCAGTCTCTTAACTACACATCTTTTGCCTGGGGTGAGAATTCATACTTCAGAAGGAAGATTATCAAAAACAGAAATAAAATATTCTGGAGAAACAGGTAGACAAGCATATTATAAGCTGAGATGATTAAGCAAAGCTAAAAATTAGAATTTGATATTGATTTCACCTATGAACCTAAAATCTCAATCTTGGGGGCTTAACCATTGTATAACCTTCCTCTACCCTTCCTCTACCCCACCGGCACCTTAAGAAACTTTTTAAAAACACTGTTAGAATGTAGCAGAACTGACTGGTTTGGTTTTAAGTATTGCTTCCCCTATCTGGGAGGCTCATAAGCAGTGAGGTGTTTCAAAAGATGAAGAGCAAAAGGAAACCAAAGGAGGGGGTTGGATTATGTCATTTGATACTACAGTTTTATAAGCAAAAGAGAAAATCTGTATAAATCCACGAATAAAACTATCAGGTAGTGAACAGTCAAAAAAGAATATAAATTAACCAAATACCTAGTGATTAAGAAAATTTTACTTGATTTTATTTTTTCCTTTGGGCTTGCATTTAGTATTTGCTGAAGAGTACAATTAAGTGATCTATTATAATGTTCTAGATAAAATTAAATACTTAAGATCATTTTCCTAAGGACAAAATTAGTTCTTACACATTTTCACCTTGCTTTGCCTTTTACCTTTTGTTTCATCAAAATTCTGTCACTAAGTAACACTACAAATAGTGGTGCAGATTATTTATCAATGGATTTGAAACCTGAAGTGAAAGTGAAAGTGTCAGTCGCTCAGTGCTGTCTGACTCTTGTGCTACCCTGTGGACTACAGCCCACCAGGTTCCTCTGTCCATTGAATTCTCCAGGCAAGTATGCTGGAATGGATAGCCATTCTCATTTCCAGCGATCTTCCTGACCCCAGGATCAAACCCGGGTCTCTGACATTGCAGGAAGACTCTTTACTACCTGAACCACCAAGGAAGATAACTGAAGCAATCAACTATGAAAAATTGTGCATCATTTGCTATGCTGGTGACTTCACTCCTATACACTTTTATTTGTTTTGGCAGATATTTGTTAATCTATAGTACTGAATAACACCTCACAGCAAATGTGTACTATGAAAGAATGTTTCTTACAAATGAATCTACAAATGTCCAATGTGCATTTTTCAACATCTTTAACTAAATCTTCCTGGAACTTTTATTATTGGTCAAACTTTTCATCACCCACTTTATATACTTTTTTGTTCAAAACTGAAGACAAAATACAGAAAGTAACATAGAAATTGTGGAGGTTCCCCTAAGTGTAATTCAAAGTAATGTTTCTGAAGTAATTACAAAGATCATAACCAAACTTGTAACTGACAAATAAGTCATTCATTTGACTTCTACATAAGCTGCATGCCACACAATAAAATCGATTTGTTTTAAACAGTCAATTGCTATTTAAAGAGGTTTTTTTCTTTTTTTTTCCTTAGTGTTAAATGGAGAAAAGTCTTTCCTATTTACCACTTTCAGTGCTTTTTATGGACATCTAATTTTCCATCTGGGATCTTTTTCCTTCAGCCTGAAAAATTTCCCATTACATTTCTTGGTGTGCAGGTCTGCTGGCCATGAATTCAGCCCCCTTTTGTTAGTTTAAAGGTACTTAGTCTTCATTTCTGAAGGATTTTTCACCTAGTATATAATTTTATATTGGTTGCTTTTTCCTTCAGCAGCTTAAAGACATTTCTGTCTTTTGCTTGTATAGTTACTGATGAGGAGTTTGTGATACTTAAGAAAATTCTACTGTGTATATATGACTCTTTTCTGGTGTCTTTTAAGATTTTTATTATTATCATTGGTTTTCAGCAATTTGGTTATGATGTAGCTTGGTGTGGTTTTCCCTGTGTTTATTCTGCTTCAGGTTCATTTAGTTTATTGAATCTGTAGGTTTCCTTTTCACCAAAGTTGGCTATTTTTGTCCTGTATTTTGTCTATTTTCCCCTTACCCTTAAAACTTCAATTATATGTCTTGTTGTTGTTGTTCAACTGCAAAGTTGTGTCTGCCTATTTGTGACCAAATGGACTGCAGCAAGCCATGCTTCCCTGTCCTTCACCATCTCCCGGAGTGTGCTCAAACTAATGTTCATTGTGTCAGTGATGCCATCAACCATCTCATCCTCTGCCACCCCCTTCTCCTAGATACACTCTGCTCTTACATTTCCCTGCCAAAACTGGCTCATTTTATTAGGGAGCCTAGTGTAATAGTTAAGAGCACAGCATCTAACCAGGTTGCTGCTGCTACTGCTGCNTATCTGGGAGGCTCATAAGCAGTGAGGTGTTTCAAAAGATGAAGAGCAAAAGGAAACCAAAGGAGGGGGTTGGATTATGTCATTTGATACTACAGTTTTATAAGCAAAAGAGAAAATCTGTATAAATCCACGAATAAAACTATCAGGTAGTGAACAGTCAAAAAAGAATATAAATTAACCAAATACCTAGTGATTAAGAAAATTTTACTTGATTTTATTTTTTCCTTTGGGCTTGCATTTAGTATTTGCTGAAGAGTACAATTAAGTGATCTATTATAATGTTCTAGATAAAATTAAATACTTAAGATCATTTTCCTAAGGACAAAATTAGTTCTTACACATTTTCACCTTGCTTTGCCTTTTACCTTTTGTTTCATCAAAATTCTGTCACTAAGTAACACTACAAATAGTGGTGCAGATTATTTATCAATGGATTTGAAACCTGAAGTGAAAGTGAAAGTGTCAGTCGCTCAGTGCTGTCTGACTCTTGTGCTACCCTGTGGACTACAGCCCACCAGGTTCCTCTGTCCATTGAATTCTCCAGGCAAGTATGCTGGAATGGATAGCCATTCTCATTTCCAGCGATCTTCCTGACCCCAGGATCAAACCCGGGTCTCTGACATTGCAGGAAGACTCTTTACTGCCTGAACCACCAAGGAAGATAACTGAAGCAATCAACTATGAAAAATTGTGCATCATTTGCTATGCTGGTGACTTCACTCCTATACACTTTTATTTGTTTTGGCAGATATTTGTTAATCTATAGTACTGAATAACACCTCACAGCAAATGTGTACTATGAAAGAATGTTTCTTACAAATGAATCTACAAATGTCCAATGTGCATTTTTCAACATCTTTAACTAAATCTTCCTGGAACTTTTATTATTGGTCAAACTTTTCATCACCCACTTTATATACTTTTTTGTTCAAAACTGAAGACAAAATACAGAAAGTAACATAGAAATTGTGGAGGTTCCCCTAAGTGTAATTCAAAGTAATGTTTCTGAAGTAATTACAAAGATCATAACCAAACTTGTAACTGACAAATAAGTCATTCATTTGACTTCTACATAAGCTGCATGCCACACAATAAAATCGATTTGTTTTAAACAGTCAATTGCTATTTAAAGAGGTTTTTTTCTTTTTTTTTCCTTAGTGTTAAATGGAGAAAAGTCTTTCCTATTTACCACTTTCAGTGCTTTTTATGGACATCTAATTTTCCATCTGGGATCTTTTTCCTTCAGCCTGAAAAATTTCCCATTACATTTCTTGGTGTGCAGGTCTGCTGGCCATGAATTCAGCCCCCTTTTGTTAGTTTAAAGGTACTTAGTCTTCATTTCTGAAGGATTTTTCACCTAGTATATAATTTTATATTGGTTGCTTTTTCCTTCAGCAGCTTAAAGACATTTCTGTCTTTTGCTTGTATAGTTACTGATGAGGAGTTTGTGATACTTAAGAAAATTCTACTGTGTATATATGACTCTTTTCTGGTGTCTTTTAAGATTTTTATTATTATCATTGGTTTTCAGCAATTTGGTTATGATGTAGCTTGGTGTGGTTTTCCCTGTGTTTATTCTGCTTCAGGTTCATTTAGTTTATTGAATCTGTAGGTTTCCTTTTCACCAAAGTTGGCTATTTTTGTCCTGTATTTTGTCTATTTTCCCCTTACCCTTAAAACTTCAATTATATGTCTTGTTGTTGTTGTTCAACTGCAAAGTTGTGTCTGCCTATTTGTGACCAAATGGACTGCAGCAAGCCATGCTTCCCTGTCCTTCACCATCTCCCGGAGTGTGCTCAAACTCATGTTCATTGTGTCAGTGATGCCATCAACCATCTCATCCTCTGCCACCCCCTTCTCCTAGATACACTCTGCTCTTACATTTCCCTGCCAAAACTGGCTCATTTTATTAGGGAGCCTAGTGTAATAGTTAAGAGCACAGCATCTAACCAGGTTGCTGCTGCTACTGCTGCTAAGACCCTTCAGTTGTGTCTGACTCTGTGCGACACCACAGACAGCAGCCCACCAGGCTCCTCCATCCCTGGGATTCTCCAGGCAAGAACACTGGAGTGGGTTGCCACTTCCTTCTCCAATGCATGAAAGTGAAAAGTGAAAGTGAAGTCACTGAGTTGTGTCCAACTCTCAGCGACCCCATGGAATGCAGCCCACCAGGCTCCTCCATCCATGGGATTTTCCAGGCAAGAGTACTGGAGTGGGGTGCCATTGCCTTCTCCGATCTAACCAGGTTGCCTGGTCCAAATTCTGGTTATTATTCTTACCAGTTTTGTAGCCTTAGACAAGGTGTCTCAGTTTCCTCATCAGTTAAGCAGATTCAATAGTATTTCCCTTATAATGTGGTTACCAGGGCATTTGATCTTCTCAACAACCCTCTGAAGGAGATACTTTTTAAAACCTCTTAGAATAGTACCTGATACAAAGGAAGACCTACAGAGCATGGCCACCACCATCAGTGCTACTACTAACAGCACCAAGCATTATCATAGACGTTGGACAACACAGCCCCTTTCTCTGAGGAGTTAACACCCCAGCAAAGGGCACAGCATCAGAAGCAACATGGTAATATATCAGAAGTTCAAATAATCATTGTAAGAAAACATTTCAGTTCAGTCACTCAGTCGTGTCTGACTCTTTGTGACCCCATGAATTGCAGCACTCCAGGCCTCCTTGTCCATCACCAACTCCCGGAGTTCATTCAGACTCACGCCCATCGAGTCAGTGATGCCATCCAGCCATCTCATCCTCTGTTGTCCCCTTCTCCTCCTGCCCCCAATCCCTCCCAGCATCAGAGTCTTTTCCAGTGAGTCAACTCTTCGCATGAGGTGGCCAAAGTACTGGAGCTTCAGCTTTAGCATCATTCCTTCCGAAGAAATCCCAGGGCTGATCTCCTTTAGGATGGACTGGTTGGATCCCTTTGCAGTCCAAGGGACTCTCAAGAGTCTTCTCCAACACCACAGTTCAAAAGCATCAATTCTTCGGCGCTCAGCTTTCTTCACGGTCCAACTCTCAAGAAAACATCTACTAAGCACTAATTACCTGTCACTTAATCCTCCCTGGTGGTCCAGTGGTTAAAACTCCACATTTCCACTGAAGGGGGGCACAGGTTTGATCCCTGTGTCGGGAACTAAGATCTCACGTGCTGTGCTGCACGGCCAAAAATTTTTTTAGAAAGGATCCTCATAGCAACTCCAGGAGTGAGTGACTATATGCTCAGTCATGTCCAACTCTTTCCAACTGCACAGACTATAGCCCACCAGTGTCCTCTGTCCATGGAATCTTCCAGGCAAGAATACTAGAGCAGGTTACCAATTCATCCTCCAGAGGATCTTCCTGACCCAGGGATCAAACTGGCATCTCTTCCGTCTCCTGCATTGGCAGGAAGATTCTTTACCACTATGCCACCTGGGAAACTCCATGAGTTACTCACGATTATTATGTACCTTTACAAGAAAGAAAACTGAGTACTCAAAGGTTTATGTGATCACTCAAGGTCAGGCAGCTGCTGTACAGCTGGGATCTGAACTCAGGGAGTCTGACTCTAAGCAATAGAGATTTACTGGCCCACACAGTCTAGGGGTTAAAAAGCATAAGCTCCGGAGTCACAGAAAAAAACGCTATTAATCCCACCTAGTGGGGCTGAGGAAGAGATAATATTCCAGTTGTGCTTAAAGGGTGAACACAATTTCACATGGGAGAAACAAGGAAAAGCAACAACAAAATGAGCCAATTCTGACAGAGGAATGAAACAGCAAAGTGTGTCTAGAGTACTGAGACTTGTCTGATGAGATTGCACTTGTGGGAGATGAGAGGAGCTGAAGCCAGAAGTCAGTCGGGGTCATTTTTGGCACAGTCTTTATGGGAGAGAATATTTTATACTACAGAGTGATATTTCCCAAACTTGTTCAAATCAGGCCCACAATTATCAAGACAGTGATATCTGTGGAGCAAACTGACATGAATGGATGCCCTTACTGGATGCTAGATGAGTTCACTGGGGACTGGGGGTTGCCAGGACCACTCCCACACCATCAAGAGCTCAGAGCATTGCATAGAGAGTGTGAGGAAGAGTTGGGGTGTGGTCAAGACGATAAGAGGATGGAGAGATACGCCATAACGGGAGAGCCAGAGGCTGGGGCAAGTTAGCAAGTTTAACTCAGGATATGCTGAGTCAGGGGCCCGCAAGGCACCAAGAAGAGCACTTTGTAATACTTTCTTGAGATCAGGAGCAAGGTCCTACCCAGTATCTCCTTTTCTCACCTTAATTAATTATTACCCTTGGTGCAGCTTTCAGACCCTGTGTCCAATGTCTTTTGGATGTACGGAGAAGAACATCACTGAGTACGTATGGAGAAATGTGTCTGTGAGTTTGGAAAGAAAGTAGAGGGCTGGAAGAAGGAGTCAGAGTGAAAGTTTTTAGAGAAGGTGCCAAGTTCTGCTCCTGGTGTACACTTACAATAAAAGCATAGCCTATAAACAGTTTTTAAAGTTAAGGAAACAGGGAGCAGCCAAACAATTAGATTTACTAGGTATCAGGGAAGGTAGAATACAATTGTGCAACACTGGAATTTGACCAGGGCATTAGGGTCAAGCAGTTAAATGGAAAAGGTGCTTCTGATTGCCTGGAATGTCAAAATGTCTGTTTCCCTATTAAATAAAATAAAATCTCTAATCACCCTGATTTTCAGTTCTCCTTTTCCTTAATTCTAAAAGTAATTAATCACACTCAGGTAAGGGGTACAACTGAAGGAGAGAAAGATAATAACCCCATATTTTGGGGGGTTAACCCCCCAAAAATATGTATATGGGAAAAATCTTTTAATTAATGATTTTGAACTAGTTTAATATGTGTATTTACAACTGTAGTTCTGTAAAAAGAAACCATGCAGAGAATATACCAACATTTAGTTTATGTTTTCACAAGTATATGCTGACTGCCTCATAATTAAGTACACAGAGCTCAAAACAGCCAACACAACAGAGAGCTTACACTGTTAACCATTATAGAAGTGGTTGAGAGATATTTGCTAATGACTACCATAAAAGGAATGGATGACTAAGAACAGAGAGGATGTGTGACTAAAAAGTCCCACTACAGTTCTTTGAAAATTCCCTGAATAACTAGGCATGCCAAATGTGGTCTGTCATAAAATTATTGCTAGACTCCATAGTTAGACAACAAATAAAAGATAAAGCCTTTGTGTAAATCATTCAACTACAAAGTGCTGAAACAACAAGCTCATCAATAAGTGAAAGTGTTAATCAAATTAAAATGTGACCCTGAGTTCAAATGCTGCTGGGCCAGACTGGGCTAACTCCACAGATAAGTCATTCGGTTTCTAGGGTGCTGGATCACGGTATAGTCACCAGGCACTTCGAGCTGCTGCTGTTCTTCCTGGAACCTGAAAATGTATAGGATGTTTCTCACAGATCCTGAACACTAGAAAAATCCAAATCAGCACATCAGAGCTTGTCTTTGGTAAATCAATCTTTTCACCCCAAGGTTTACCACAGCAATACCTACACTCTAAAAGAAAATTCCAGTACACATTTGGAAATGCATCGTATTTCTTTCATTTACACAACTGTCTCTGAATTTGCTAACTGACGCAATGGATTTTTGGAAAGCATGTTACCTTTTCCCCAAATAATAACTCTAAATTGCAATAATAATGATAATAATTACTGTTGTTATGCAAACTGTGTCACTTAAATCTTTAAACTCATGAGATAGATATTACATCATTTGTCAGATGGGGATGCACTCTTGAAGTCAGATCATTTAAGATCAGATTGAAACTCAAGTTCAGCTGACTCTAAAACCCTTCTTTGCTTCACTACTCCTCATTGTTTCTTGATATTTTCTGTGTGTTACTGGCACTCGTGGGAGAAAATACATTAAGCAAGTACTGACTCAAATGGGGAAACAGTTTTGAATGACTGCAGGAATGTCTCGTAACACACAGCAGTGGTTTTTCATGCTACGTGACTGAGGGTATTTGTATTTTTCTTTGTATATATCTTTGGCTTTCCTTGTTTCTGGACCTCTAAACATATTTTAACACTAAATCAGATTTCAATAACAAATGAATTTTTAGGAAGATGTACATCTTCACCACCTATGAATCTTGCATCTTTAAGGATCTGTGTTCAACGTTTATAATAAAAAAAGAAGCAAAAAAAAAAGAAAGCAATTCTTTACTCCTCTATATAGCTGTCTTTTATTCAATATAATTCACTCTAAAATGAAGGATATAGCTTACTTTCCTTATTGGGATTTTAATATTTCCTCTTCCTCTGGGCTTCCTTGGTAACTCAGTTGGTAAAGAATCTGCCTCTTAACGCAGGACACCTTGGTTCAATTCCTGGGTCGGGAAGTTCCGGAGCTGGGATAAGCTACCCATATCAGTATTCTTGGGCTTCCCTGGTTACTCAGCTGGTAAAGAATCTGCCTGCAATGTGGGAGACCTGGGTTGGATCCCTGGGCCAGGAAGATCCCCTGCAGGAGGGCATGGCAACACACTCCAGTGTTCTTGCCTGGAGAATCCCCAAGGACAGAGGAGCCTGGCAGGCTACAGTCCATGGGGTCGCAAAGAGTCGGACATGACTGAGCGACTAAGCAAACGGCATAGCACAGTGACTAATGTACAATAAGAAATAACTAATTTAATAAAAAGAAATTTTCATTTTCTGAAACAAAGTTGCACAGTGAAATTCTGTTCCCTCAGAAAGAATGCAGAACACAGTATTACTGAAAATGTCAAACACCATGATGACAGAGGACATCTGTTGCTTTGCTGCATCTGTCCCTCTTCTTCCATAACAGAACACCACATTTCTTTGAGAACCACTCCTCCCTTTTTCTTCAATCCAGTTGATTCTACTACCAATAGAGGGGAAGGGCACATGACCTATGGCTGGCCAGTCAAAGCAAACCACCCCTCTTGATTGGATCATAGATACATACATGTCCCAAAAGAGGCCAATGAGATTCTATCCAAGACTTCTGCACAAACAATTGGTAAAGAAGTGCCCTCTTTCTGCCAAGGATGCTAAAAAGGTAAGATCATCACTTCTGGCTGTCATTACTACCACACGGGGACAAAATACCTAAGAATGATGCTACCATGGGGGCAGGGGGCGGGGGAGAGGAATGAAGGAAAGCAAGAAAAGATTGCATATTCCTGACATTATTATTTTAGCAGAAGCAGATTCAGGATGAGAAGGTTGATCTTACTAGTCCATCTTTGTCATGTGCTCTTACTCAGCTGTAGGCCACCCATCTCCTCTGGACTACCTGTTTCTAGCTTTCCTGGCAATTCTTTGAACACCTCATACCATTTTTGGCTTGCGAAGAACAGTGTCAGTTTCTGTTTTTGCAACCAAGAACTTTAGCTAGTCCAATGAGAAAACATTTTTGTGGTCTTAAGAGTAGAGAAGTCCTGCACAGAAAGATAGATCTGACTACAGAACAAGCTAAAAGTAGTAATAAAGTAAGAAAAAATTACAGGAAAGATACGTTTGTAAACATGCAATATTTAACTATTCAAATTAATGAGAAGAAAAGAAATGAAGGTTTAGAAAACAGATACTAGCCTTCCCAAACAAATCCTGTACCATTTCTATATTGTTCATTATTGAAACCTTAGTATACCTTGGCATGTAGTAAGCACTCACGTTTTTTTGAAATAAGTGAATTAGTTAGGAAAGAAGCAACTGAGTGTAATAAAACAGACCTTCTCATGAACTACTAGTAGGAGCACACACTGGTACAGACGTTGGAGAGCAAATCAGCAATATTATCATGTGTTTTAATATGCTGCTAGACTCAGCAAGCCCATACCTATGAATTTATCTTCCTGAGAAAAATGGTGTGCAAAGATGTAAGTATAAGTGTTGTTCCCAGCAGCACACTACTTCTAAGAGAACAAACGAAAAACAGTACAAATGTCTGTCTGGAAATAATGGTTTACTGAATAAATTATTATATATACATTCACATTGGAATACTATGCTGATATTTAAAACTATAATCTATATTGACATGGAAAGAGTTCCATGACTGAAAATAACAAAAAGCAAAACAGTATTTCTACTATGGCTTTATTTAATGAAGCCATTTATCTCTTTATATCTCCCGGGGGGAGGGATTAGAAGCTTATTCATTAAAATGGTGCCAGGAGATTCTGAATGGAGGGATTTTAGTCAGAGGGGGTATACTTTTATAGTTTGGATTGCCTGAACAAGTACCTAACCTCTTTATAAACATACAGAATAATAAAAACAATATACACATTCATATATACAGACAGTGCAATTTTCAAAGGAATTAAATTTAATATGAAGTCATGTAAGACATGACAGAATCTTAATCTTTTCATTATGGCGATGTAAACCAAAAATTTACCAAATTAGCCTAAAAGGGAATAAAATACCGCTTTTCATTCCAGAAGTGTAAAACCCAAGGGAAAAAATGGAGGCTAGAGCAGTTTATCCAGGTAAAGCATCCCAAGAATTGAAACTGTTTTATTTTATAATGATGCTCTTCTGAATTAAAATGAGCTGACTCATTTGAAAAGACCCTGATGTTGGGAAAGACTGAAGGCAGGAGGAGAAGGGGACGACAGAGGATGAGATGGCTGGATGGCATCACTGACTCAATGGACGTGAGTCTGAGTGAACTCTGGGAGGTGGTGATGGACAGGGAGGCCTGGCATGCTGAGGTCCATGGGGTCGCAAAAGTCGGACACGACTGAGCGACTGAACTGAACTGAAAGCATTTATAATTCAACTTATTATGTTTCTGACTTTTTTAAAAAAGTGGTGAATAATTCTCTTCCTTTGAGGTGCTTTAACACTCTGCATTAACTAAATGTTACTCATAAAGTTATACAGTACAATTGTTTCAAAGAGCTCAGAGGTTTGAAAGTGAAAGTGAAAGTCACTCAGTCATGTCCGACTCTTTGTGATCCCATGGACTATAGAGTCTATGGAATTCTCCAGGCCAGAATATTGGAGTGGGTAGGCCTTCCCTTCTCCAGGGGATCATACCAACCCAGAAGTTTAATCTAGTTATTTATTTTCTGAGCCAAAACATGGTGTTATTTTTCTTAGATAGACAATTTCTGAAAGTGGGTATGTTTATCAGTTGCAGGATTTATTCTGGAAAAAAAAAATCTCTGTAAACATGACGCATATACTTCAAAAGAGAGGTAATGAGTTTACGCCAGTAATTACTACAAATTTGAAAGAGACCATTACAAAATTCTACTACATGAAAAACCTAGTACTAAGAAATGCTCTAATCTTAGATGTACATTTCTCCCTCCACTCTATCAAAATGAAGCTTCTTTCTTTTTATTTATCAGTCTACTTTTAGACATTCTTTAATTTCATTAACACATCATTAGACATCATTTCATTGTTCCTTTTCAACAGGGAAGGTCTTTTAAAATGTCTCTCCAATTTTTAAAAAAATCATACGGCCTAAAATCCATCCAACTCACCATATTATTTCACATAAAAGAGTGTGCCTTTGAATCACTCTTTAGTACACCTGAAAAATAATATAACATTGTAAATCAACTATACTTCAATGTAAAAAATAGAAGAAAAAAAGTCTGTCTTTAACACACAGCACTGTTGGTTTTGATAGAGACAATCTAGAAAATCTACATTTCCAGAAATCTAGTACATTCCAACATAGTTGCCATTTATCTTAGTGCATAGATGGGGAAACAACGGAAACAGTGTCAGACTTTATTTTTCTGGGCTCCAAAATCACTGCAGATGGTGACTGCAGCCATGAAATTAAAAGATGCTTACTCCTTGGAAGAAAAGTTATGACCAACCTAGATAGCATATTCAAAAGCAGAGACATTACTTTGCCGACTAAGGTCCGTCTAGTCAAGGCTATGGTTTTTCCTGTGGTCATGTATGGATGTGAGAGTTGGACTGTGAAGAAGGCTGAGGGCCAAAGAATTGATGCTTTTGAACTGTGGTGTTGGAGAAGACTCTTGAGAGTCCCTTGGACTGCAAGGAGATCCAACCAGTCCATTCTGAAGGAGATCAGCCCTGGGATTTCTTTGGAGGGAATGATGCTGAAGCTGAAACTCCAGTACTTTGGCCACCTCATGCGAAGAGTTGACTCATTGGAAAAGACTCTGATGCTGGGAGGGATTGGGGGCAGGAGGAGAAGGGGACGACCGAGGATGAGATGGCTGGATGGCATCACTGACTCAATGGACGTGAGTCTGAGTGAACTCTGGGAGGTAGTGATGGACAGGGAGGCCTGGCGTGTTGCAATTCATGGGGTCGAAAAGAGCTGGACACGACTGAGTGACTGAACTGAACCTGACTATTAGTCAAGGATGTATTTGTTTAATTTGAGATTTGAGAGAGACCCTTTTGTGGCAGGTTTGAGTATTTACAAGTCATAAATACAGCCCCCAATTTTGGTAGCAGACATCTGAACTTTGCCAGCACCTTTTTCATCTCCTGGCCACAGTCTAAGATCTAATAAAAAGTCTGACTTTGTGATGTAAGTTCTAGCCTAACTTCAAATCACACTTATGAATCAGCACATGCCACTGTTATTACAACTCACAGTAATAATTTCTAACAGCACTGGGTGCCTTCCATGGATTGACTTATTTACCAGTCCTCCCAATAAACCTATGAGGTAGATATTATTTTCATGCTGACTTTATAGATGAGAAATCAAAGGAGAAGAGAGATTAAGCAGTGTGACCAAAGTCGCACATATTGTGAGTGACAGTAACATTGTTTGAACCCAGGTCTGTACCAGGGCCCATAACCATTGTATTATACGCTCTCAAGATGATTTTGGATAAGCAAGAAATAAAAAAATATAACAGTATGAGTTACATTACCATATGTAATTTCTGCAAATTCAACTATTATATGCTCAATTAAAAAAACAAAACTGGAAAATAACAATTTAGGTAGAACAGGACAATTTCCCCTGTTCTACTCATTGTATGCCCAGGGCAGAGATGAAAAACTAATTCTTTTGTACCCATAATCCATTTTAGTACTTAAGTATTCCTGCTTAATGACCCAAATACTCCTCCTTAATGAGAGTATTTAATTAATTTGAGTGTGGTTTTAGTGTAAAGAAACATCTTTTATATAATTTTATTTATATACAAGTCAACTATTTTATCTGGTGCTCAGTGGAATAAACAGTGATAATTCCACTGCTCCTAGGGGAAAACTGGCTCTCTGGGGAGACAGAATGGCAGTCCCCACTGCACACCTTCCTAAAGGATTTACATGAACAGTTTTGACCAAATGCATTTTTTGCCTTATGTACTAACTCCAAAACATACCTCCTGTCTTAGGTGCAACTCCATGCTATGTATCAGCACTGCATGTGTTATTTCAATAACTATGAATGACAGAGGCCAGATAATTACAGAATGCCATTCACACTCATCTGGGCCATTACTGTGGCTTTGCAGTCTCTTATATTCCTCAGAGCATCTGTTCAGCTTCTTCCCTACTCTGCACAAAATCTCAAATAGATCCACACCCCACTCATACAGGAGCTGACAACAACATTTATTTTATAAGAAGATGAGGGCCATGCGGCATCAATTCCCTCCATTTACTCTATGTTCACCACAAAACTCTGTATCCTCATCCAGCCCCTCCTGCTACAATTTGGAGTCTAGTCTCACCCTTTCACTGAAACTGCTCTCAAAAGTCACTGATGACTTAGTTGCCAAATCCAATTATGTCTCAGTCTTCAAACTCTTGCTATATGACTGATTCTTAACCCTGGCTACAAATTAGAACTATGAAGAAAATACTGATGCCAGGACCCCACCTGAAGAATCCAATTTAGTTGGTCTTGGGTTGGTAGAGGGCTGGGTACTCACTTAGAGCCCCACAGGTAATTCTACAGGATGAAGAACCACAGTCTACAGTACTGACTCCATTCAGTAACTTGCTCCTTCTATTTGAAATTCTTGGCCACCACAATATCACACTTGCTGGGTATTTCTATTTGCTCCTAGTGTTTTTTCTTCAATATCCTTGACTGGAGGCTCTTTCTCTGATTCCATTTGCTCTGCCAATTGTTCTTTTTCCTCTAGACCCTTAATTTAAGATTTCTAACAATCCTAAATCTCAAATCTCCAGATCTAATCTTGAAAAAGCCTCAGCTCCAGACCCACACCTCACATAGACACTGTCTCTCTGAATTCAGACTCTACATGTCCAAAATCCTATCATTGTGCTGGCTGTCTCGCTCTCCATTCCACGCAGTAGCTGTTTTAAACATTCTGCATTCCACCCCTCATTCGAACTCTTCATTCCACTACATCTTTCCTTATTTATAGCAGAAAACCTCACTCCTAGTTCATAGAGAAAACAGAAGCCTTTACAATCTCCTAACTTTCCCACTCTGAGAAAGTCACGGAGACGTGCACTCTTTCTAGGCACCCCAACACCTCTGGGGCTCTTGTTCTCAGTCACCCTGGGGTCCAAGACTTAGCAATTATTTCCTTTTCCCTCTTCGGGATCCTTCCCATCAGCATCTAAGTATGCTGAAGTCGTGCCCATTAAAAAAGAAAAAAAAAAGGGAACTCCAAAAACTATTCTGCTCACTTACATCCTCTCCATTCTCATCTACTCCCTAATATCAATCAATCTGCCTCACAAGTATTTCTCCATCCAGATCTTTCATGGCATTCAGATTTATAAAATTCAAATGCCTGATTCTACTTCCCCTATGAGAAGTCGTATGGGTTTCTAAAATACAACCTGTCCAAGACTGAACTCATCCTCTTCTCAAACCTGCTGCTAATGCCTTTCTCAGTGAAAGGCATCACGGTTACCCAACCAGTTTCCCAAGTGAGAAACTGCGGCGTCTTCCTTATTCCCTCCTCTTTGGAAACCCACCACATTCCAGCATGTACCATGCCAGCCCAACTGTTTCAGTTCAGCTCAGGCTGAGGCTATGTCTTGCTTGAGTTTTACTGGGACAGTTCTCTGGATCTCTCTACAAATCTGATCATGTCATTCTGCTGCTTAAGACTATTCAAGATGGTGCATTTTATATAGGCATGGGAACAGACAAAAAGATTTATGGGATGCGACGGAGTTCAGAAACAAATCCAGAAAAATAACTGCATATATGACAACATTTAAAGCAGCACTTAAAAGCAGTGGAATGAGATTCAATTAATGGAACTGGGATAATTGGCTATTTAGTTAGGAAAAATTAAAACTGTACCCTTACCTCATATAATGAATGGGTATAAATTCAAAGTAAAGATCTAAATGTAATAAAGCAAACCATAAAAGCACATAGAAGAAAATATATGAGAAAATTTATACGAAGCTAGGATGAATAAGGTACTTGAATAAAAGGCCTAAACTCTTTGGAAGAACAAACGAAGACCCTTGCTTATCTCCTTAGCACTATTTCTCTCTCCTGCCCCTACTCCTCCTCTGTAGTGAAGAGAATCTCTTGTTCCAGCAGAAGCACCACACGGGTCTCTCATCTGAGGGTCTCTGCTAGGTTCGTGTGCTCTCCAGTTTACTGGAGTCTGTCCTCTTCCCTTTGATTGTAAATGCTGTATTTATCATGTATTCAATCTGGTTCTGCATCTTTTTTTCTGGGCTCTATTCTGTGTTTTGATCTGTTGGTCTCTTCCTGTGCCAATGCCATGTTTAAATAACTATAAATTTGAGGTAGATGTTTGTACCTGGTAGAATTATGCTTTTCATTCTTCTCTATTCAAATTTTGAGAAATGCTGGAATTAGCTCATCAAATTCTATTAAAAATTCCATCAGGGCCTTGGTTGTAACTGCACTGAATCTACAGATCACCTTGGGGAGAACTGGCATCTTCTCACCTAGGAATATGTTTCTGTCCATATTTAGTCCTTCAGCAAAAAAAAGTTTATAAGTCTTGCAGACCTATTATTTAAAATCATTTCTGGGTATTGTATAGCTTTAATGGCTATAGTGATTGAGGCTTTATTTCATTATATTTTCAAATATATCTTTTATCATTATGCTTTCCTTATTTCATCATTATCACTGATGATGTATGGGAAAGCTATTGAATTCTGCGTACTTCACTTTGCATCTGGCTGCTTTACTGTTTTCTCTTACTAGTTCTAACAGTTGGTACTTTGGGAGAGGGAGAGTATTAGGATCCACAGGAAAGAAAAAAGGCAGTTGAAGCAAGTCTGTATGCAAGATAATGAGGTCAAATAGTGACAATGTTATACTTAACTGGAGATGTCCTAATAAAAGTAAACAGAAATACAGGACTGAAGCAGAGGGAAGATGTGAGGACTGAACAAGCTGTAGGACTCACCATGTGCATACAGGTAAGAGTTGAAAAAGCTCCTTAAGAGCAATGTCAATGCCAGGACTGATAAAGGAAAAAAAAAAATGTTGGTCTATTCCAAAATTTGTTACTAAGAACAGAACAAAAAAGACATTTTAAAAATTGTGTTGTAGTTTGATTACAATTATTGAGTACAGACCTGGAAAATGTACTTTTCCAAAACAAATTTCAGGAGACCAAGGGTGGGGTCTCCTAACTATGAGTCCGACTACTATATGTTATTAACGTGGGATTCATGTGAAAAAGAAGCCTGATGATCAAAGTAAAAGCAGGAAATGGGTGGAGGAAAAGGGAAATGCTGAACTACAAGGTCATGGTCAGGAAACCAATTTGGCAAAGCATATGGAAAACCAAGGCATACAGAAACCTAGTACCAGACACAGTAGTGCAGAGCCCAAAGCCAGCTCTGTTTACAGTAACAAGACTCAAAGAGCAGGGTAAAGACCAGTGCCTGCGATTCACAGAGGGAACCACCTCAAAATGCCCCGTCAAGCTCATTTTCTGTTAGTTGCTCTTACTATGGAGATAGACTTCCAAATGGAGGTTGGACAAAAGGCTGCCTAGGTCCCAGGAAATGCATTAGTAAAAAATGCCTAATGCTGATTATTGGCCATGTACACCATCTCCCTCTCTTTCATTGCCATTATTTTCCTAAACAAGTCAAAGTACCATACTTCTTAATCATACAATAAAAGAAAATTAAGATATAGTATGTATGCTGCTGTTGCTGCTAAGTCGCTTCAGTCATGTCCGACTCTGTGCGACCCCACAGACAGCAGCCCACCAGGCTCCGCCGTCCCTGGGATTCTCCAGGCAAGAACACTGGAGTGGGTTGCCATTTCCTTCTCCATAGTATGTATAGTCAAATGCTAATTTCATGAAGAACATGTGTCAAATTGTTAAAAATACATATCTCAATACCAGAATGCAACGCTGTTTGTACATTTTAACTTACACTCTCCTGAATTTTTAACAGTTTCTTACAATGAATATTTATTGATTTTATAATAAGAAAAATTCAACGGTAGGTATTATGAAAAACAGAAATCAAATATCCTGATAAAACACTAATATCAAAGAAAAATAATCACAACTGTAATACATAATTTCAGATTACTTAAGAAATAGCAATTCTGATGAAATCTCCAATCAAAATAAAAGTCATAAAATAAAGGAAGATGTACACCTAAACCTCTCCTTTGGAGAAAAGCTAAAATAAAAGAGTCTTTAAGGGGTAAGTGTGAAATCCATAGAAGTAAGTGTAGCAGCATGAAAAAAGAATGTAACTGATACTCTCATTATGCCACAGAATGGGAAAGAGGTCAGAGAAGATGATCAATTCAGAAATAGACCCTTGAAAACAGTGAGTCAGGGGCTTCCCTGGTGGTCCAGTGGTTAAGAATCCACCTGCCAATGCAGGGGACAACTGTTCGATCCCTGGTCTGGAAAAACCCCACATACCATGAGGCAACTGCCCATGCGTTGCAACTACTGAGTCCATGCACCTAGATAGAGCCCGTGCTCTGCAGCAAGAGAAGCCAGTGCACTGCAACTAGAGAGCAGACCCTGCTCGCCGCCAACTAGAGAAAGCTCACACGCAGCAACCAAGATCAAGCACAGTCAAAAATAAATACATAAATAAAACATTCTTTTAAAGAATCAGAAAATAAGTAAATAAAACAGCAAGTCAAAACGCGTCATACTTTGAAGACATGAATGCAACGTCTGTCAGAAATGGATGAGGAGTAAGGTTAACTGCAGGAGGAAGCTTCTTCCTGGCGCAATCACAGTCACTGGGGAGGGGAGACCTGGGTGGCATCTGAACCGGCCTGCCCCTGAGACACCTGTTTCCAAGCCTGGCCTCTTACCTCCAGCACCCCAGCTAAGCTGCTTCCAAGTATCTGGTTCTTTCCAGGGAGTCCCTGCCAAGTTCCATGACCCATGACACCTCTTCCCCTCCTCAGAACAGCAATTTTTAAAGCTCNGTGGCATCTGAACCGGCCTGCCCCTGAGACACCTGTTTCCAAGCCTGGCCTCTTACCTCCAGCACCCCAGCTAAGCTGCTTCCAAGTATCTGGTTCTTTCCAGGGAGTCCCTGCCAAGTTCCATGACCCATGACACCTCTTCCCCTCCTCAGAACAGCAATTTTTAAAGCTCAGAGGGAAGAGGCTGGGAAAGCAGCTAACTGGGCAAATTAAGAGTCCTGATTTGTGGCTGGAAGACAGACTGCCAGAAGACAGTTGCCTAAAACCAAGAGTAGTTTACTTGTGACCAGGTGTGAGAAACAGGTATGTTTATTGTGCTCAATTGAACACATGCTTGTAAAGTATCTTCTACAGATGAGGTACTTGCCAGGTGCTATAGGGGATATAAAGAAAAATTACTCACCTTCCAAAGGGATAGATGGGCTTCCCTCGTGGTTCAGATGGTAAAGAATCTGCCTGCAATGCAGGAGACCTAGATTCGATCCCTGGATTGGGAACATCTTCTGGAGAAGGGCATGGCAGTCCTCCAGTATTCTTGCTCTGAGAATCCCCATGGACAGAGAATCCCCATGTAGCCAGGTGGGCTATAGTCCATGGGGTTGCAAAGAGTTTGATATGACTGAGTGATTAAGCACAAGGGATAGACAGATATAGCACAGAGGAGGAAGATAGGGAAAAATAGTCAATAAAACTGCAATGCAATAATGAGAAGACACACTGCCTGGTGGGTGATATGGGCTCTGCAGTCAGAGGAGTGAGTCCAAATCCATACCTTGTGTGACCTTCAGTTCAGTTCAGTCACTCAGTCATGTCCGACTCTTTGCGACACCATGAATCCCAGCATGCCAGGCCTCCCTGTCCATCACCAACTCCCAGAGTTCACTCAGACTCATGCCCATCGAGTCAGTGATGCCATCCAGCCATCTCATCCTCGGTCGTCCTCTTCTCCTCNGTCACGAACCTCATTCCATAGTTCATCAGGCACTCTATCTATCAGATCTAGGCCCTTAAATCTATTTGTGTGTGACCTTAAACAAGTTATTTAACTTCTCTGCATCTTACTTTCATCTGTAAAATAATGATGATAGTCGTATCACCTCATAAGGTTCATAACAAGAGTCGTTAAAACACAAAGAGCTTATTAGGACTGTAATTGTGTGTGCTCAGTCACTCAGTCGTGTCTGACTCTATGTGACCACATGAACTGGCTCCTCTGTCTGTGGAATTTTCCAGGCAAGAAGACTACAGTGGGTTGCCATTTCCTACCCCAGAGAATCTTCCCAACCCAGGTATCAAAGCAACATCTCTTGTGTCTCCTGCACTGGCAGGCAGATTCTGCCTGCCACATGGGAAGCTCCCCAGGACACCAACTGACATACAATAAAAACAGTTGCTATCATTTTGTGACTCTATGTGTCAATATGATATTGAATACTAGAGTGGGTTGCCAGTCCCTTCTCCAGGGGATCTTTCTGACCAGGGATCAAACCCAGGTCTCTTGCATTGCAGACAGATTCTTTACCAACTGAGCCACCAGGGAAGCCTATTTTTTTTTATTTCTCATATTAAATAAGGGAGGCATTATTAGCCCTGTTTGTAGATGAAGAGTCTGAGGGTCAGAGAATAATGTAATCTGGATAAGATAAAGAGAGGAGGAACAGAGTTGTGAGTTCAGTCCACATCTGCCTGATCACAAAGCTTCTGATTTTTATTACTACTACTGCCACTATGGGNTTTCTCATATTAAATAAGGGAGGCATTATTAGCCCTGTTTGTAGATGAAGAGTCTGAGGGTCAGAGAATAATGTAATCTGGATAAGATAAAGAGAGGAGGAACAGAGTTGTGAGTTCAGTCCACATCTGCCTGATCACAAAGCTTCTGATTTTTATTACTACTACTGCCACTATGGGAAAGGAGTACATCAAGGCTGTGTATTGTCACTCTGCTTATTTAACTTATATGCAGAGTACATCATGTGAAATGCCGGGCTGGGTGAATCATAAGCTGGAATCAAGATTATTGATTTCTTATGAAAAATATCAACAACCTCAAATATGCAGATTACACCACACTTATGGCAGAAAGTGAAGAGGAACTAAAGAGCTTCTTGATGAAGGTGAAAGAGGAGAGTGAAAAAGCTGGCTTAAAAGTCAACATTCAAAAAATGAAGGTCATGGCATCTGGTCCCATCACTTCATGGCAAATAGATGGGGAAACAATGGAAACAGTGATGGACTTTATTTTCTTGGGCTCTAAAATCACTGCAGATGGTGATTGCAGCCGTGAAATTAAAAGACACTTGCTCCTTGGAAGAAAAGCTATGACAAACCTAGACAGCGTATTAAAAAGCACAGACATTACTTTGCTGACAAAGGTCCATATAGTTAAAGCTATGGTTTTTCCAGTAGTCATGTATGGATGTAAGAGTTGGACCATAAAGAAAGCTGAATGACAAAGAATTGATGCTTTTGAACTGTGGTGTTGGAAAAGACTTTTGAGAGTCTCTTGGACTGCAAAGAGATCAAACCAGTCAATCCTAAAGGAAATCAATCCTGAATACTCATTAGAAGGACTGATGCCGCAAATGAAGCTCCAATACTTTGGCCACCTGCTGCAAAGAGTCGACTCGTTAGAAAAGACCCTGATGCTGGGAAAGACTGAAGGCAGGAGGAGAAGGGGACGACAAAGGACGAGATGGTTGGACAGCATCACTGACTCAACTGACATGAGTTTGATCAAGCTCCAGGAGACGGTGAAGAACAGGGAAGCCTGGCGTGCTGCAGTCCATGGAGTCACAGAGTCAGGCACAACTGGGTGACTGAACAATTGCCACTATAAACAGTAGCAGCCAGCACTTGTTTAGTACTTACCCTACACCAACCTTGGTATGCATAATTGAGATTATTCTCACAAAATGCTATTTGACCTCATTTTAAGAAAAGAGAATGTCTAGGTGTAGAGGCCTGCATCTAGGCTAGAAATCACTGGGCTGCTAAGTGGCTAAGACAGGATGTAAATCTGTGTCTCCCCTTTGCCAGTGTCAGAGGGCATCCCCCTGCCCAGTGGGGCTTTACCTGGAGGACTTTGAAAAAGAGAGAGATTTTGGAGATTCCCACATCCAGAAGTTTATGATGAGGCAAATCTGGGATTTGGGACCACAGTAGCATTCTCATCTTCTGGCTGGTAGTTCTCATAAGTCTGGAAAGGCATGTTTTGTAGTGGATCTTAAATGCCAAGGTGAAAAGTTTATACTCAATTCAGCTAGAAATGGGGAGTCAATTAAGGTTTTCCAGTGAGGTTTTTCAGTAAGTAGTGTTTTGGGAAAATTAATCTGGGAGTAATGAATAGGATGGACTGAAGAGGAAAGAAAAGTGTGGCAGCGACTGACTGGCAAGGAGACTATTCTAAGCCACAAAGCTTACTTTAGTCTTAACACAGCTATATATCAGACACACAGAAAACAAGTCCTTGGAAAAAGACCCACCTGAACACAAGATGGCTTGCAGCTTGCAGAAAAACATTATTTTAATATTCCACATTGATATCTAATAATGCAAATTAAAATTAGGTTTTTCCTTTTAAAAATTAACAAAAGAAACATGCATTCATGCACAAACATTAATTTTTAAAAAGCAAATTCTGGTACATACTGGGGTATATATTCATATGATTGAAATCATCTAGCATTATTATGAAAAAAAAAAGAAAAATTTGGATTTTATAGGGCTTTATAGTTTTAAAACACTAGTGATATAAACCTCCTGGAAATACTGAAAGAAAGAAAAGATAACATGCGAGATTTATTTTAGATAATAAAAGATAGAGCTTATTTAGATATTATACATTCACAAATGGAATTTATTTTTAACTTATATTACTTATATAACTTTATTTTTAACTTATAGTTCAGAACTGTATTTCTGATATTTAAGGGAATAATAGTTTTTATCAATTTGAGATTAAAAAACTGAAATCAAAATTATGGTCATGAAGTTTTATATTTCTAGGTTTATTATCATTAGCGTGTTAAGCAGTTATAGAAAGTACTCATTTTCAAAAAAGAACTGAGACAAGTACCATAAAGATATTATACCCTTTGAGTAAATAAATCTACTCTTATGACTGTATTCTAGAGATATAATTGAATAAGAGCAAAAAGGCACATGTATAGAAGACACACAACACAGTGTGTGTGTCTGTGTGTGTGTGTGTGTGTGTGTGNTTAATTTTTAAAAAGCAAATTCTGGTACATACTGGGGTATATATTCATATGATTGAAATCATCTAGCATTATTATGAAAAAAAAAAGAAAAATTTGGATTTTATAGGGCTTTATAGTTTTAAAACACTAGTGATATAAACCTCCTGGAAATACTGAAAGAAAGAAAAGATAACATGCGAGATTTATTTTAGATAATAAAAGATAGAGCTTATTTAGATATTATACATTCACAAATGGAATTTATTTTTAACTTATATTACTTATATAACTTTATTTTTAACTTATAGTTCAGAACTGTATTTCTGATATTTAAGGGAATAATAGTTTTTATCAATTTGAGATTAAAAAACTGAAATCAAAATTATGGTCATGAAGTTTTATATTTCTAGGTTTATTATCATTAGCGTGTTAAGCAGTTATAGAAAGTACTCATTTTCAAAAAAGAACTGAGACAAGTACCATAAAGATATTATACCCTTTGAGTAAATAAATCTACTCTTATGACTGTATTCTAGAGATATAATTGAATAAGAGCAAAAAGGCACATGTATAGAAGACACACAACACAGTGTGTGTGTCTGTGTGTGTGTGTGTGTGTGTGTGCATGCCCTAGTCGTCCAGTCGTGTCTGACTTTGCCACTCCATGGACTATAGCCCACCAGGCTCCTCTGCCCGGGGAATTCTCCAGGCAAGAATACTGGAGGGGCTTGCCATTTCCTTCTCAGGGGATCTTTCCAACTCAGAGATCAAATCTGTGTCTCTTGCGTCTCCTGCAATGACAGGCAGATTCTTTACCAGCTCAAAACAAGAAACAATCTAATAATACAGCATTAGATAGCTTTTTGGTAAACTATGATTTGTCAACATAACAAAATATTTATAACACTAAATTTCAATCATAAAAATGCTATAGAAATACAAGAAAATGATTATTATACTTTAAATACATATTCCTGACCACATCATTGTATAGATATTATTTATACCTATATTTAAGACACACATGAAACAAGGCAGATGTCAAAAGTAAAAACGGTAGTTTAATGGTCGTTATGCGTTTTTCTTAAAATAAAAACTTCTTATAATAATATTGTTCTATTGTCTCTTTATTGTCTTTACTGTTTGTACCAATCTTCTAGTTTTTTTACAGTGGAGGAAACTTTGTAAGAGAAAGCCACCTCCCATCCCTAAATCTCTCTTCTCCCATGTGTGGTTCTGCCTAATCAATCTGATTTCTAAGGCAGAACTAACAGTGGCCTTTCTTCTTACTCTTCATATTTATATTAACTGGAAAGAACATAAACCACTGTCCCTTCTCAGAATTCTGAGTCCAGGCCTAATCCAGGCAAATCCAGGAGAGGTGCCCCCCACCCTCACCCCCACCTTCCTTAGTTTTTGGATAGGAGCTCTCTGCTGCTAAAAGGACCGGCTTATGACAAAATCCTTCCTATCTCTAAATAAAGTATTCCTCTGTGCTCATAAGTGGAAATGTACTCAGATTCTCCCAAAGAGTTCATTTTATCTGGGACATTAGATAAAGACTGCCTCACAAAGGGAGAATGAGATTCAGGGAAGTGAGTGCTTGTAGATGGTTTTTCAGAGAAGTCCTTTCTACTGCCAGGTTTTTAGAAATAATTTGGGAGGAGTCAGCAGTTATGAGCAGGTTGCAACAGAAATATCTTATTTTAAACAATTTCCCCCAATAAACGACATTTAATTTCAGGTAGGGGGAAGGGTAGTTTTCAAAAAAAAAATTTTTTTTCCAGGTTTTTTCTGTGCCTTTGCATTCCTAGGTAAAACCCACAGACAGGTCTGAGATGGACTGAGATAGATCCACTTGTTCAACAAGTGTTGCCACTTGTCCATTTAAGATAAAGCCAGTTCTATAGGCCAGTTTCCACATCCTCCAGAGTCCAGATCGTTTGCCTAACACCCAAACTGGGATCATTCTTTCCTGTTAGTGTAAATACATTCTTGCACACACAAATCCCATGTGTGTGAACCTCAGCCAAGGAACAAGAAGACAGTACTGTTGGGACATCAGGTACATCTCAAAGTGAACTGGTTTTATCTGCAGTCCAGATCCTCCACCCTCCAGTTACCTACCCTGAGAGCTAATAAAAGGAGCATAAACACTTCTCTCACTTGTGGCACATGGGTTCAGGTTGAATACCAGGATTAGTAGCGTAGAACGCTCACCTCAGTGGACTCAGTCTCTTAACAAGCAAAACTGAAATTTCAATTAAGTCTTTGCGATTTTCTAAATGTTCTCACTCCAACTATGAGAGCATAAGGAAGCATGATAGGTACATGGTACTTACTGATGTACATCAGAGTGCTGACTTCTGGCCAAGAGTGGAATGGCCTTGCTTGCAGCAGGAGGACCAACAAGGCCAAGACAAAAATGTCCAAGTTTTGATGACTATCTTGAATTGCTTAGGAGTCATGAAATGTAGAGTACAGTGTAGTTCTGAGTTTGCTACTGAATTAATTCATTGATCTTTTCGGTGTCTCGGTTTTCTTACTTTTGAAATGGGAATATTAGTACCTATTGTGCTTAATTTAGTGTTGTGGGGATAAAATTAGACAACTAAAGTGAAAATGTTCTCAAAGCATGACCATAAGTAAGATTATCCAGAAATGTCAAAATCTTATTACAACCTCTTATTTCATATATGGTCACCATTGTTTCATGATTTAATAACAGCAAAAGAAGGGGTGGTTTTATTTTCTACTTGTGTCCTTAATGAGTTACTTCTCACTTTGTTTCCCTCCCAGAAAAGAAGAATGTGGGAAGAGCTTCTATAGCAAGGTTCCTAAGTTTCAAATAACTAAGCACTACATAAAGTTTTCAATTAAAAAAAAAAAGAGAAAAGCTCCCTCCTCATAATTTTCACTGCCTTAGCCATGTGAGAAACTATGATTGGGGAAACACACTAGAAGAACTTGAATTCCTACCTTGGCTGTAATATCACCAAAGGACCCACAGCCCAAAATGCAGAAGAGACTGAAGAAATACATTCCGTACACAATACAAAGCAGGGAGCACTGGAGGGTGGTTTCCCCTTCTCAACACCCTTTAGATCACTAACTAAGGATGCTAAAAAAAGTCAGAGAATCAGTCTTGTAAGTAAAAGACATACAGAAAAGCACACAAATAAAAATGGAAAGATTCACATACCATAGAACAAACACTCTCATTCAGGCCAAGAAATAGAACATTGTCAACATCCTGAAAGCATCTTCCTTACCGTATACCCTTCTTGATCATATGCCCCCGCCTGACCTCCACTCACACTCATGTATCCCAGATGTGTAATGATGTATCCTGGTACACAAGAGCCATGCTTTCTCTTGGGCACAGTTCTCAAGTGTGGTCCAACTCCTGGATGGAGAAGGACATTCTAGTATCCCTGGGGATCTCCAGACCCCTTCAGATCCACAAAATCAAATCATTTTCATAATAATTCTAAGATATTACATGCATTTTTCACTATTGGAAAAACAGTGAAAAGCTTGGATGGATTCAGGAGGACATGAACAAACACAGTAGCACCAAACTGTACTAGCAGTCATTATTTTCCTGACCTCCACCCACTAAAGCAGAGAAAAATATTAACTCAATTAAATCTCAGCCCTTAAGTACATGCCTTTTTAAAGTTCTGCGTGACAAACTGGGAGAGTACACATAAAGCACTCCTGCCACATACCAAGGTACGAAGGCTGCCTGGAGAAAGGGCTTGGGCAATTGTTTGCCTTTGAGCTAACAGTAGCCACTTGTTTCATGGGACACCATTCTTACTGAAGGAACAACAGTCAGACAAACTGTGGTTATTCAGACTTGAATACCTAGCAGAGAAAGAAGCCTATCACTTCAAGAAAAACTGAGTTTTGGTGCCAGTGATAAAATTTGGGATTTCAAGTGAAAATTAGAATTTTGGAAAACTGTTTATCTGCCACAGTGTGCTTGATAGCATCTCAATACTTTTCTGATGAGATCAGTAATAAAGTTAAAGAATGTGACATTTTAATATTGTATAATAAAATGTGTTAACAATGAAAAGATCTGCATAGCTCAGTGAAACAGTATTTTCCAAATAATCAATGTATGACATTACAAAATTAGGCATGAGTGAAAGAGCTACTCAACAAATATGCAAGATACTAACAGATTTTAAGGAAGCTAAATGGTTATTGATATGATTTCAGATTTTACAAATAGTATCCACAATTGTTTGAAAAGATTATTAAAATATGCCTCTTTTTTCCAGTTACATACCTGTGTGAGGCTATATAGTCTTTGTCTACTTCAACCAAGACAACACACCACTACAGATAAATGCAAAAGCAAACAGGAGACTCCAGCTCTCTTCTATTAAGCTAGCCACTAAATTGGTCTGCACAACTAAAACAATGCCAGTCTTCCCAACAATTATTTTTTAATTTATTTTTAATTGAAGGATAATTACAATATCATGTTAATGTCTGCCATACATTAACATGGATCAGCCATAGGAATTCCCACTAATTTTTTCTGCATTATATGGACTACAATAGAATGTAATAGAAATACCAGAATGCCTAATTTTTTTGCTTTGGAAAAATTTAGTTATTTTTCATAAACAATATCATCTTAATACATAATGGTTTGTTTAATGAATAAACAAAAATTTAAAATTTTTCTTTATTTACTAATATGGTAGATATCATCAGACATAATCCACATAAACAAAAGTTTTTTGAGATCCTCAATAATTTTCAAAAGTGTAAAGTGAGATCAGAAGGTTTGAGGAACTATTGCTCTAGGTTATAAATCTAGTAGGAGAAAAACTGCTGGATCACAGTGTATCTTATCTTCAGCTTTACTACATAATGCCAAAGTTTTTCCTAACATCAGTTTACAGTCCCATCAACAGTTCTTTATATATTTTGAATATGAGTCCTTTGTCTATTATGTGTGTTCTAAATATTTTTCCTAATCTACTTTTCCTAGTCTTTTTAGTGAATAAAAGTTCATCAACGGTTGTCAAATTTATCAGTCTTTTTCTTGATGGTCAGCATTTTTTGCATCTTGTTTATGAAACCACTCTGTATGTCTAATTTTATATTCTCCAATATATTCTCCCAAATGTTGTATGGGTGCGCACCTCACAGTGAGATTCGCGGCACCACATGCTAATCAGCTGTTACTTAGGATCTCCATGGGCTTCTGCAGGAAGGAACTCTACACCACTCTTCTCCGCATTTTCAAAATGTCTCGTTAAGGAGTCACTTCTTCTCTACTGCTGTTAAGTTTCCATCTGAATTTCTCAATTCAACTTAAAAGATCAAAGGCTAGGGAATCAAATGTTTCAGCAGAAAATAAGAAATAAGAGGCCTTAGTTTTTCAACTGACTTCTGGATAAGTAAGATTTCATCCATCCTTTTACAGTATTACCATGATCAACAAAGCTGCCTCTCAGGCTGTCACAACAAAGTTTTCAAGGAAGCAGTGTTGATGTTTTACGAGAGAGCTGAAAGTACTTTGGGAAAATTTTCTAGGTCCACAGGATTTCAGTATCTCGCAGCAAAAGGTAAGTCCAAAACAGTGGAGTGCAGCCGACAGCACATGGCACTCACCTTGCTTACTCTACAAAGGCCTAGGAAGTGGCTCCAAGTTCTCCTCAGTAGGAAAACTACCATCATACCATCCACCATGAGTCTAGAAAAGGCATTTACATCACGTATCTGTCACCCTATGAGACCCAGCATCTTTACAGAATGTAAGTTATTTCTTCAACAAGACTGAACAAATATCCTTGCCCAAGGACTGCTATTCTTAACATCTAGCACACTACTTTTCAAACTACAGATCTTAACCATTAATGAGTCATGAAATCAATTCGGTAGATTATAATCAATATTTGTGAAAAATGAACTACAATAGAATGTAACAGAAAGTAGAATGCCTTGTACATACTGAGGGTAAATACGGTTTCACAACATTTTCCCCCAATTAAACGTGTGAGTATATGTGTAATGTATGTGTGAGTATATGTGTAATACACTTTACACTTCAATGTAAAGTGTATTATTTTTCACTATGGTTTTCTGCCAAAATATTTAAAAGCCAGGGGTCTGACATATTGTAGTGAGCATATATGCTAGGGAATTTTCTTCCCAACCATCCTCTCTTATCCTGGGAAATACTTATCCATTTTTAGTACTGTGGGCAAACATGTGCCGTCATGTTTCCAGATGACCCCTGCTTCCCTGACTCTGCTGAGTGACCCAGGGCTGAACACAAGACACAAACAGATCTGAGTTCCTGCCTATGACTTTTTTCCTAACCTGGCATCCAGAGAACTTTTCTGTGACATCAGCTATAAGATAAACTATCGGTGGCCATGTCTCTAGCTATGAGAAGGAATGAAACAAACATGCAGAAAACAGGCAGAGATGAAAGATGGAGAGAGTCCTGGCCATATTCAAGCTGACCGGCGTCCTGGTGCTCCCACAGTCTGGTGGCCCAGGCGAAAGGCCAAGTCATTAAGTCTCTATTTTCCAAGTTAGTTTGACAGGTTTCTAACACTTTTCGTCAAACAAACAGACAAGGCAATGTCTGTTTTTCTCCTAAAGTTTTGGGGACTAACACGATGAATGAAAATTTAAATAAAGAATAATGAACGAAATGAATAATGAGTTGAGGTCTTGCCTTAAAATTTATGGAACTTCCCTTTACCACCACCACCATTTATCACCTAAGGGAAAAAATTGACACAACTCACAAAAAGCTACAAATATACAAAGATGGTTATTGAGATTCAATTTTGGGCTTTAATACTAAATGAAATGAGGGACACTTCCGAGTAAATGTGGCAAATGAAGGTAGAACCCTTGTAGCCTCTTCACAAAGTTTACATACATACCATTTATAATTTTTTACTTCTGTCTTTGGATTTGAAGCCAGTGAGACACATTATAGCAGAAAGGTATTACTCAGATTGTAGTCAATGGGATATCTGTTTATCTTTTTAAAAGCTAAACCCAAATCATTCCATTCTTAGGCCCTAAGATCCAAGTGAGGGCAGGGGCACCTGATTTTAAGCAAGTACAGCTGAGTGCAAGTCAAGGACTTAGAGGTGAAACAAGAGAGTAAAGGGAGGTTGGCTGAAGAACCAAACCTGCAGCTGACAGAGGTGAGCGTGATCCAAGCCAAGAGACTGGGAACTTGAATGCCACTTTTATATTAAAGAGAATGTCCTCTTTCTCTAAGAATATAAGATAGCTTCCTCCTATATCTATTTTACTGGAAGCTAACTTGCTCTTGAAATTTATAACCCAGCTGCCTTTGTGTACACCTGAACATTTCATGCAGAATACTGCACCAACTGATCCAGTTACACAACGTAGGTTGTTTGGCTTCGGAAGTAACTAGTAAGAAAGACAAGTTTAATTCTGGTGCAAGTTAGGTCCTATAAAGGCATTCCGTGAGTGCGTTTGTTGGCAAAGTTTTACATAATGGAGCCTGTAATTATTCTGATCAATTCTGCATCCCCTATCAATTCAGCCTGACTTGGAGACTGCCCAAATCACCAGGGGGTTCAAAAGGGCTCTTCAGGCTCTCAGCTGGACTCTCACCATCGGTTCTTTGAAAACGTATGCCAAGGAATTCAAAGGTATTAGCAGAGCTTTTACAACAAGGCACAAGTAATATACAATTTTCTCAGTCAAAACTTCTAGGGACAATGCCGACAGAGAAATCCAGTGCTAACAATCACAATTTGATTTACTTCTAATCTTCATACTTCAGCTTCTTAGAGATGGGCAACCTTACTCTGAAACACTCCAAAGTGGCCATAGTTGTCATTTTTCTTACAAAGAGAAGGTCATGTAAGAAAGGGATTCTTCATATGTTTCCAGAAGACTGAGGCCAAATCTGAGTTATACATGAATCTATCTGTGACCTTCTCAGTCTCTTAAATGACTGAACACTTAACATGCGGGCATCTCACCCAGAGTAAGTCTCCCCCAAAGATCCTAAACTCTTACAAGGCTGGTTCCAGCACAAGGTTTTGCACAGGGTAAATGCTTTTGCTGGAAGCTCAAGTCAAATTTCTGGGATGAGAACTGTGCTCTCTGTTTAAAGAGGTGTCCTTTTTAAGAGAAAATGCAACCTGGTCTGAGGCTTGGGAAATGGGCTCTAGTTCTCTGCAATTAACTGGAGTTTCACTTTCCTTATACAGAGCTTTACTCTGGGTAAAACAATGTGTATTAAAACCAAATGGTACCTACGGTTCACTCCACACAGGTCTTCTGAGTAAGAAATAACGAGGGTCCCCTTTCTTTATTGGATTATTAACTTCAAAGTCAATCAAGAAGCTGCCCTTTGATGATATACTTTTACTGTGAGCAACAGGAACTGGTCACTAAGCTTGATTTGCTGCCTGTGGTTTTCTGTGTAGACCCGAGAGCGAGAGGTGGGAAGACCACAAAGCTGGGCGCTACGAGGTGCTCCTTCCCAGCTCCACAAAGGGAACACCGGAGTCAAAGGCCAGAGATTTCAGTTGAACTCTAGTACTGCCTACTAGCTAGGTGCCCTTTGACCAGTCAAACCTCTCACAATTCTGTTTTCTCATTTATAAAGGGAAAGGGTAGTTCCTCACGAGGTGGTCAAGGCTGCAAGTGCTAAATAAAATAAAATAATGCTCCTGAGAGTGATTACAAACCGCAACACACCATACAAATTCAAGTGGCATAACCATTTGTACCAAATCTGCCAAAATGGTATTTTCCAACTCTGAAATGCTGAAATAAAAACCTAGTGCTCTTATGGAGGGCTAAAATTCAAATTCCACCTTGTTTTCTGCTCATATTTTATCCACTGTGGAACACATAGCAAGATGTTTACTTAAGAGTTAAAATCGAAGGCCAGCTTGGCTCTCCCCCTGACTTCACTTACCTAACATCTGTCCTCTGCCCTTACTACTGTGTTTACAATTACAAACAGCCGCTTGCAGAGATGAGAAACTCCATGCTGTTAAGTGATAGCCTGGGACACTTAGGCATCAGTTCTTTAACTTAAAGCTGGGTTGGGCAGACCCCCTGCAGCCTTTCCTGTAACCAGTGGGCACGGGCATCCCCCACGGGCAGCACTGGGGAAGTCCCACACTGGTGCCTGCCCCGCACTGGTTGGCACTGCCCTCACTGCAGGGGCCACTCACTGCCCTGGCCACTCCACTCCCCCAGCACCCCAAGACTTTGAGACTGCACTCCCCAACAGAAATGAGGGGTTCTGACTGGCAGCTGTTACTTGCTCCTTATTCACTGTCACAGATAGAAGGAAGCAAAAGATGCTGAGAAGGTAGTGACTTGTGTTAAAGTAGATCTGATGTACTACCCCTCTATTCCTTCAAACTGCTATAATTTTTAAAACTAGCAGTACTGTCTTTTAAAAGCAAAACGACTTTTTCCATTCAGTGAAATAAAAAGCAAAACAAACAGCTCTTTGGTTCATTTTAAGTTATGCAATAAAATATATTTCTTTCACCCCAAATGTACTTTTTCTCTTGAGTATAGTCAACTACTATATAAAGATGCTAGACTTATTGAGGTTGCTAATACAGTTAATTTCTGATTACCACAGTTTCATTTAAAAATTCCTTTTTGAGTGCCTACTATGTACCAAAATGCAGTTTTAGAAAGCATTTTTTTAAAAATTATACTTTCTTTTTTAATACATAGGATTTAAATGCATTTTCTGTCAGGGGTAAGCTAAAATCAACATTAATTTTCATTCCCTAAACACACACGTCAAAGTGAGGGGAGCTGGCTCAAGTTGGGGCATTCGGTAGAGAAGTTAAGGTCCCACTAATTTACCGTGGATAGTCCACTCACATGTAAACACCCTTCTGCCTACTCTTCAATGTCACATTGAAAAACCTACTTGGAGTCAAAAAGAGAAAACCAAGAATTATCTACAGCCTCAAGTATTCCCAAACCACATATGCAACTATAAATCAGGAAGGGTCATTGTTCTTTTTCACTTTTTGTAACTGTCTGAAAATAAACTAGAAGTGGGCACATGAGAAAGACAACTATTTATATAACAAACACATTATATTTTAACCAGTAGCTCAACTTTCTCCTCCTTCCCAATAAAATACTGATTTCTAACTAATAGAACAGCCCCTTCATGTCAGCTTTGTCTCTTCCTATTAACAACACAGAAGAATTACGATTTTATGTAGCTTTCAGAGGCCAAATGAAGAACAGGATCACCTTGTTAATAAATCTTCCCAATTAGGCTGCTGAGTGTAGACTTATGCTAGATTTTTCGAAAGGCTCTCTCTGAAGCAAGGGAGTGGGTTAATGTAATGTCTGGGAGTTCCCAAATGCAACAAGACTGTATCTGATTTTAATGCACAGATGTCTTGACTGGGAAAAAAAAACTCATAAATTATCTTCCCACACATTTTAGATGGGAGAGGAAGTAACAGAACAGAACAATTAACAATTATTAAAGAAGTTATTTAATATAGTAAAAAGACAGACAAAACAGTGTGTAGAAGGCCTACATTTCAGTCATTCTACCCCTAACTTTTGAATTCTCCGGACCTGACTTAGCTCATTTCTAAAATAGAAATAACTACAATTCTCCTGTCAATCACACAGGTTTTTCATTAGGAGTATATGTGAAAATTCAAGGTCATGTACTTCGCAAACTGTTTTAAAGGGCTATGCTAGTATTCCTGACATGAGCGAATCTCTCTGCACTGCATTGATTCAGGTGTGAATGAAGATCAAAGCCAGTGATAGGCCTTCGGCAGGTCTGCCAACCGAGAATCTCTAAAGTGGGTTCACTATCACTGCTGCATGGGGTGACGTCAGGCTGTTGTTTACGGGAGGAGAAAGGCTGCCAATTTCTACTGAGCAGAAGACGGCAGCAGCCAGCCTCCTTTGGCTGCGTGTGAGCAAGAATGGACTCTTTATGTGCGGCTTGTGTGGACATGCAGCGGTTCACGTGCGGGGCACCAAAACAAGGAGGCAGCTGTGTGTGTGTGCACGAGCACACGCTCTGCGCCTGGAGTTGTCTGAGCAAAACTGATCAAAATGCAACTTTCACTTTTGTTACTCTGAAAGGGAAGAAAAAAAAAAAACTGCCACTCTCAGAAACTTTATCCTCAGTTAGATTTTTTTTTTAAAGCATTTTTAAAGCAGGAACAGTCAATTCTTCTAGTTTTGACAGACTCCCCCTCAAGTTCTACAAACATTCACTAACAAAAAGAATTATGGAAGATATACTTCAAAGCACAAAATATATTCAGACTGCAGTAACTTAAGTTTTATAGGAACAGCTTCATTTTCAGAGTGGTTGGAGTTGCTTCCTCCTGTAAGTTCAGGAAGTACTCGCTCAAGTATTAACACACTCTAACTAAATCCACTTCAGGGAGATATTTTGTTTAGTTTATTACTATAGTAGAAAAAAAAAATCTGGCTTATTAACATATGCTCATTCATGAAATTTCCTGGCAGAAAGCAACCTTATATTAAATCAAATTTAGAAGGGCAAAAAGAAAATAGGGGATGCATTCATTACACTCTTTCTTCAACTATCCAGTGCCTTCTGGGATAGCAGTCAAATCAGGAATAATATGGGAATGGATCATGTTTATAACTGGCGCTGAAACTTAATTTCAGACAATAAATCTAGTATAAATCCTAACATTGGAACAAATACTGAAGAAGAGATGTGGGAAATATTTTTGGAACCTGGAAATGTACTTTCTTTGGTTCTGTTGTAAGAATGTACATCTGAGAAGGAGAAAAACTATTGCTCAGTAATAAAATAAAGTTGAGGAAGAATCCCAAGCTCTGTTTTTGGCACTGTGGCTGATTACAGTATAATCCTAGGTCAAATACTTAGCCAAAATGTGCCTTATTCTTAGCATCTGAGAACTGGGGATGATAATAGCAAACACTACTTTCCAAACTTTAGGAGAACATAAGAAAAAAGATAGTGAGTGGAGGCCTTATGCAATATTATGTTACAGGAATTAGAAAATAACAGAAACACAGGCTGGGAATCCTGCCTGATATTGGCCAACTCCTTGGAAAGCTGGGGAGGAAAACGTGCTAAACAAGTAGGAAGTGTTATTAGCACTTCCTTCATTTTGTAGTCAGACATAACAGTAGCAAGAAATATATGGCATCAGTTCAACTTTTCCAGGGCTGGTTCCAGCAAGTAACAGTGGCCACACATTCTTAAACACATCAAGAAACCTGAAGGGCCATCCTGGGTGCCTCCTAAACATGAATGATAAAAAAGATGCGAGAAAATCTTGTAGAAAGATATGGAGTAGATTATACATTATACATTTATACACACCATTATAAAATGGCTGTTGCCAGCTTCATTCCTTTATGTGGTGAAGGACACCTGATCACACAAGTCAACGATGATGCAAAACAATGGTAACAGAATGGCAGCATGCAGTAACACTGACAGTCGGACGGTCAGGGATGTTTTAAAAGTACAGGAATTTTACTGACTGAACAGAGTAGTGATTAGAGCACAGCATCGCACATCCCGTTACAGTTCAAAGTTCATGAAGATTTATTTTTAATTTAGAAGAAATAAAACTTTACATAAAGTGAGGCAGTCAACTTGTCAGTCCAGGCAATAAGGAAGAGGATGAGTAAGAAAAATCAAATTGATGGTTATCCTCACACTTAATATGTTCCCTCTATGAGACTTCTTTAAAACTCTAAAATCAACTATTCAGGCTTTGTTTCCATTACTCTTTCTGGTTTTCAAATTGATAGGATCACTTTAAAACAATTACAAATACATACTGAGAGAATGAGGGCATACGAAGAGTGGTGGTGGTGGCTAGTCGCTAAGCCATGTCCAACTCTCGAGACCCCATGGACTACAGCCTACTACGCCCCTTTGTCCATGGGATTTCCCAGGCAAGAACACTGGGGTGGGTTGCCATTTCCTTCTGCAGTGGATCTTCCCCACCCAGGTACTGAACCTGGGTCTCCTGCATTGCAGGTGGATTGTTTACTGTTTGAACCAACAGGGAAGCCTCTGATAACTGAATTGGCTAAGGGACTAAGTTTCCACTTGACACCTCGCAGCTTAACTGCTGTGCCCCACTATTCTAAACATTGTCTGCTCGATAGCATGTAGTTAGAACAGCCACAATACATTTACTCATTATGCATTTGCTTCACAAACTGCCTCCTTGGGAGTATAAAGAGTCCCAGGAACTTACTACTCTAATGCTCGTAGATGACTACTGAATCACTGCAACTTCAAGACACATAATAAAAGAAAACTCAGTTTCATTTCAGTAACTGATTGAGCAGGACAGAACTTTTCTTTTGCCAAGAATGTTTTCCTAGTCATAAACATGTCTTTTTTTTTTTTTTTTCCCTCATCCCATAATGGCATACTGAGTTTGCACTAATACCTACATCTAGTATTCACAAGTTATTAAAGTACAAATAGTCTAAAGTACGTCTCCTTTTGTATTTCTAAAATAAGAAGTAGGGACACTGTCAGGTAGGATGTCAATAACTTGGACCAAAAAACAACTTGAAGAAATTCAAAAGAGTAATTCTCTCACCATGTTTATAAGTGTACAAATCGCTAATAGAAGATGATGCAGAAGAACAAAAGAAAAGGCTTCCACTTTATTTTAGGAAATAGGAAATCTGTTTCGAAAAAACCTGTTTTCTTACTCATATAATTATTCAAAAATAAAAATCACAGGTCCTTCAAAAGAAGTGAAACTTGTCACCAGAACAGTTGCCAAAGATCAAATGAAATGATCAGTAGACTACAACATAGATGAACAAAAAGCCGCAGTAGCAAGCACCTCTTCTCCATCACCTCCTCTCAACATAGATTCTATGGCCATCTCCCCAACCAGCAAGCAAGTGAGAGCAAAACCCGGGGAGGAGGGGAAGCATTCAAATGCCTCTATGTGTCTATTGGTGACCATATATTAGCCCTAATAGAAAATGCTTCCGTTTTCATCATGTTGTTCTTATTGCATAAGTACTGCAAAAAAACAACCCCCCATTGATCTAGCGTGCTAGCCACTCAGCAGTCATTATACCAGCCATAACAGGGGACACGGGTTGCAGTAGAACATGACAACAGTGCTGAGTGGACAAGAGGGTCCCTGAACCGCGAGGCTTTCATGCTAAGTCAGGAAAGATGGGCTGCATCTCCAGCAGAGTCCACGAGTTGGTCCACAATAAAACTAAATTTATGGCTATTACAGACAAATTTTCTACCCATAAAAAATTTTAACCATGATACAATTCCAATAATACCCTCAAACTATCCTTTGGTTTTGTTCAGCTGCAAATTTAAAAAGAATTATTTCTCAAAACTCAAAGTTGGCCAGGAAGTGTCCCCAAATGCTTCATGTTCAATATATAGCGTATAGTTAAAAATGCACAAACTAAATGGCACAAATGGTTAATACAATAATACATCCATGGCTGGAAAATTTCTCCATGGTATGTGGGTCTTTCAGAAATAATAATAAAAATCATTCTCTAAGTATAATCTCTTTTCCAAATAATTTTTTCAAAGCTATTATAAATTTACTTTTCTTAGCTGGTCAACAATTTTTTGTTGGTCATACTGCCATTTTTCAGCTAAAATAAGAACTTCTTATGCAAAGTGAAAACAATAAATGACCTGGGGCAAAGAAGTTTGACCTCAGAATCCACTCCACATAACTTTAGAACCTGCCCATGAGAAGCTCCAAGGCAATGCAGAAATGATAGAGTTAAGAAAGAAAAAAAGACAAAGCTCTAGCAATTATTCTAATCATTAAAATATATAAGTCTTGAGTAGTAAGAGACAGATAATGCACTGTTCTCCAACCCACTGTCACCTGGACTTTCGTTTCATCCTCTCAGGGAGACTGAAAGGTAGGGACAAGAAGCATAGCTGAAATATTTACATGTGGAAAGGAGAAAAAGCAATTGAGTCAGCTCCAACTGCTTACCCTTGATTGGTATCTACTGACAGGAATACATTCCCATCCAACTACTCATCTTAGCAATCAGCATGGCCAACTGTTTAGCTATTAACAAATATTTCCTACCCATGACTTTTCACATCATGGCAAAACCAGCCTTATTCTTGTTAGGAAATTAAACTTTAGTTTGAGCTTTTGGATCTTGATCTTTGCTTTCTTTTCATTTCTTTTTTTAACACTGGGTAGTGGAAATAAAAACAAAATCTGGTGTCAGATGGGAAACAACAGCCATTTCACTTTTCCTTTCAGCCTCTGAGCCATTGGGAGCAAACCTTAGCTAAACAGTAAAAACATTTGTTACACAGCAAAGGGAATCTTGCCCACTAAACTTTTCTGTAAGGTACTAAAATTAAAAATTGGCCAAACAAAACCAGGCTTCACAAGTTAAAGTCTTACGTCATCCTTTTTAAAAGTAACCAACAGCATTTTGAGGAGTTGCAATACCAAGCTCTAACTCTCCTGCCCCTAAACTCTTGTATTTTTAACTAAAATTTTAGCCACAATGTCCCTTCTTGGTTTCTTTAATAAAATATAATTTATTTCAGAGTTCCACATTCAATGTATTGCTTCATGATTTAAAGTTTATAGAACTTTCACTTGAGATGTATAAGAAACATCAAAACACACTTAAGTTTTTTTAAAAGCATCCCTCTGGCATGAAACAATTCATGCCAGCAGAAGCTTTGAATTATGGATGGAATGATTCAAAATCTGAGAGGTTTCAGTATTTACAGAGCTTACTACAGCAATAGACATCTCATCAACACTAAATCTAAAATTTAAAGACAAAGTGAAAAAACTGTTAACTGAAAATTTAGAGACAGGGCAAAACTTGGCATCTTTGAAGTCAAAAGAGACACTGGACTTGCACCCTTCTTCTATTCTTGCCATGGAGGTTGGCAGCAATTAGCCTCTTGAGGGGTCAAGAAGAATCCAGTAGCTCTTCTTCGGGAATGATCTCATCATTTAGGAAGAAATTTTAGGAGAAAAAAAGTGAAGATCTTCCCAGGTAATTGGGTTGTGATACAGACTTCATAGGTGATTCAGGAATGCTTTAGAAATTCCATAGGGGTAAAAAATGTGACAATCCTCTACATATTTTGAGAAGGGCATGCCTGAACAAATACCCTCCAGCATGCACACATACTGGAAAACACATCTTAAGAAGATGACTTTCTCATCGTAGGTAAGAGAGGGTTCAAGACCAAACAATCTAGAAAAGACTAACATGTAAATCAGACACAATTCTATTTAGAAAGTAAGGTCTAGAGAAACCAGAGCAGCTGAACTACCATGGTAAGTCTGACATCCCCAAAGCATCAAAGACCTGATCCATCCTCAACAAATAAGATACTATATTTCAAGTACAGCACTTTTGCTGATTTTTCCACAAGACATGGTGCATTTCTTTGAATAAAAAGGAAAAAATCTATTTCAACTCTGCTGTTTTTATGAACAGTGAAATTAAAGAGATTTTGGTTCCCATCAGATCTGTATCTTGATGAATATACATACACTGTTGGCAGTTTCCCTTCCCTGGCTTGGAAATAATATAAACTGAAATATATAAGAAAAAAACAAGAAGGGCCAAGATAGATTAATGGAGGGTACCTGACCAACGTGAAAAATTCATATAAAATCCTACACCCTAGATACTGAGGTAAGAGGACAGGTAAAAAACCAGTTGAGAGAGAGTCACTTAGTATATACTTACTAGAATGTAGCGTAGCAGGGTCAAATGAAGATAGAATTTGCCATAAAATGGAAAGAAGAAAAAAATAGGAATCACCATTTATTAAAATCAGCTATGTGTTTATTGCTTTCACCTATTTATATCAAGGAATAATCACAGAAGCAGGTATCACTGTTCCTAGTCAAAAGCAAGGAAAACGGAGACTTCGGAGAAACGAACACCGTTAGTGGTACACCTAACATCCATTCCTCCCTTCCTCTTCCTGAGAGAACCTCAGCCTTGCTTACTGTCCACACCTGTGGAGGTTTCTGACTTCTTCTGAATACCATAACATATGGCTCTGAACCAGCTTGAGGAAGGAGCCAAAACAGAAGCAGGAGCCAGCATGGAGTCCAGCTGGGAGCTGAGTGTAGCTAAGAACCAGAGCTCAGAACTGACCAACCCCGGAGCCTGCCTTGCCTGTGGATTTGTTGTAAAACAACGAATTTCCTGATGATTCTAGCAAGCTTGGGAGTGGTTTCTGAAAGCATCCTAACTGATATAAGATTTTAACTTCTCCAAGGTCACCTGCAGTAAGAGGCAGAGCAAGAATGAGCCAAGGTCATTCTGGCCCAAAATGGGGCTTCTTCCACTAAACCACACTGTGGCTGAACTTTCATAAATGTTTTTTCTCATGATAAGATCAAATGATGTTAGATCCAAAAAAGGATCTTACCTCAAATGTACATTAAAAAGGCATTTACTTTATGGAAATGTTTGAAGTAGTGACCTTACTTGCACATATCTTTGGCAAAAATTCTCAGATTTTCACGTTCTGCAAAACTTCTCACTCTATTTGCATTTAACTTTTAGTAGAATGTGAATTTATACACATTTAATAAATGAAATGGAGCTCCTGAAAAGCATTCTGAGTTATTATTAATTTTCCTAGGTGTGATAATGGTACTGTGGTTATGTAGGAAAAACGTCCTTATTCTCAGAAGATGAATACTGAAATATTTAACGGTAAAAGAGTCAAGATGTCTAAAATTTACTTTCACCTGGTACAAAAAAGTATACATATAAAGAAAGGGAGACAAAGAGTCATAAAGCTAATATAGCAAAAGGTTAAGAATTACTGAATCTGGGTGGAGGAAATATGGGTCTTTTATTGAATTACTCTTTCAAGATTTCTACATGGCTTAAAAGTTTTACAACAGAAAGTTTGGGTGTGGGGGAATATGGTGTGGGAAACAGCATTGCAGAGCACAGTGTGGCTGCACACTGGAGTAAGTTACGGATTTTCGAAAATACTGAAACCAGGACCCCACCCTGGATTGTGGCCTGGGGAAGGGTGGCTGTAATGCAGCCCTCTTGTATGGTAGAAGCAGCTGCGATGGCCGGCGCACTCAGCGCGGCTGAGAGGAGCTACCCCACGTCTGAGGTCAGGGGCAGCAGCCGACAGTGCCAGACTGCGACGGCGCAGGAACAGCCGAGAGGAGCCACCCTGTTCCGACGTCAGGGGCGGCGGCCGGGAGGAGCCACCCCGCGTCCAAGGCCAGGGTTGGAGACCGGGAGGAGCCACCCTGTGTCCAAGGCCAGGGGTGGTGGCCAGGAGGAGCCACCCTACGCCTGAGACCAGAGGCGGCACCCCAGGCCAGAGGCGCGGCTGAGATGTACAACCCAACGTCCAAGGAGCTGTGGCTATGCAGGCGCAGGAAGGCCTAGAAGAGCTATCCCACGTTGAAGGCCAGGAAGGGCAGTGGTGTGGAGATACCCCTCATCCAAGGTAAGGAGCAGCGGCTGTGCTTTGCTGAAGCAGCCATGAAGAGATACCCCACACCCAAGGTAAGAGAAACCCAAGTAAGATGGTAGGTGTTGCAAGAGGGCATCAGAGGGNGCCTGGCGTGCTGCGATTCATGGGGTCGCAAGGAGTCGGATACGACTGAGCGACTGAACTGAACTGAAGTGTATGGTAGAAAGAGCCTGGGCTTGAAAGTCACAACTCATTAATACCCTGACAGTTCCAATCCCAGAAAAACAACTCTGAATTTTTTTTCTAGAATTTTTTTTATCCATAACAAAGTTGCTGTTTTAAAGTTAACATATTAATTCCAACAACAAAGAAACTTCTCTAGAAACATACATTGGGTGAGAGAAGGAAAACTCAATTAAAATTAGACCACGACTTTAACAGATCTATATGACTCAGTTCAGTCACTCAGTCANGAATTTTTTTTATCCATAACAAAGTTGCTGTTTTAAAGTTAACATATTAATTCCAACAACAAAGAAACTTCTCTAGAAACATACATTGGGTGAGAGAAGGAAAACTCAATTAAAATTAGACCACGACTTTAACAGATCTATATGACTCAGTTCAGTCACTCAGTCATGTCCAACTCTTTGTGACCCCATGGACTGCAGCACACCAGGCTTCTCTGTCCATCACCAACTTCTGGTGCTTGCTCAAACTCATGTCTGTCAAGTCAGTGATGCCATGCAACCATCTTATCTTCTGTTGTCCCCTTCACCTCCTGCCTTCAATCTTTCCCAGCATCAGGGTCCTAAGCTGTGCTCAAGACCAAGAGGGCAAGAAGAATAGAGTAGACTTGGTTATTCCCTAAACAAATCTATTCATAGAGTCTACGGTCCAACATGCCAAAATTTGACTTATAAAAATGTAATTTTATAAAAGGAACAGTATTTAAGAAGAAGTATTAAGCCACTTAACCTCTCAAAAAAAAAAAAAAAAGTCTTACTAAAATCATGCTCTTTACTCCACGCCAAGGATGAGTCATCATCTGTTAAACTATACGGAAAGGAGAATTCCTTGAAAAATACACAACTCCAATTCTCCAAATTCAAATTTGTGCAAATTACTTAAAGATACTCCAGTGAGCATTACATAGAGTAAAAAGCTCTCTAAGGTCCTATATCTAAATTTCAGCTGGCACAGGAGTCTCCATGGTTCCATCTGTCTTTCTTAAAATATATGTGTCTTGGGTACGGGATAGAAGTAAACAAACAGTAGACAAAATTTTAAAAGAAATAAAAAAATAAATGACAAACTTTAAAAATATAATGTTGCAATAGAGATTTTTATCTTGAAAAACATACCTTACAACATAGGTTTTTTTTAAGTTTCATTGATATACAATAAATACATATGTTTAAAATGTATAATTTGATAAGTCATGACATATGTGTATATATACCCTGAAACCACCAGCAATCAGGAGAATGAACATAACTATCCCAGGTGGCCTTTAAGTCAAATAGATACATGATGGTTCTAGCACAGATGAAGTTTTTAGAAAAGGAAATTCTTGATAGAATTGTTATTTATAAAAAGAAGAATCCACACAAGTGTCCAGAATTTTCATCAACAGATAAAATAAACATTAAGGCTTTAGATTTTCCCCCCTAATTTAAAGAGATAAGCACATATTATATTATTCTAGCTTAGATTTAGGTCCAAATAAACAAATATACTCAAAAAACAAAGAAAATCTTGATATCTTCAAATGTGCAGGAAAATGAAAACAAAAGCCATAGTAACAAGGCATTATATTTGAGAATTTAAACATATACACATCTGGATTTCAGCTAACTGCAAAGCAAAACAATTCAGAAAGATTATACCTACATATTACAGCAATATATAGACTTTCTAATTTTAGCATATTAGGCCCAGGACATGCCCCTCTCCCAGGAAGGACTGGTCTGGGCAAAACTGAGGGAAAATTAGCAGGTCTTCGGTAACTGTCAAAAACTTCCATCTCTACTTCTTTCCTCTTCTTTCAGCGTTTCTTCCATTTTTCAGTGAACGCTCCTTGTGTACTGAGCCCTCACTGATGTACCAGCCCTCCCAAAGCTATGCAAAAATTTTTGTTCTCAAGAATCCAAACCACATCCATCATGTGTCCACACACAGATCTCCTTCAGCTTACAAGAGGGTTACACTCTGATGAGACACATGTAAACTGAAAATACTCTAGGTTGAAAATATATTTAAAACACCTAAACTACCAAATACCATAGCTTAACTAAACCTACTTTAAACGTGCTCAGAACACTTCCACTGGCCTACAACTGGGCAAAAACACCTAACACAAAACCTATTTTCTAATTAAGTATTAAATATCTCATGTAATTTGTTGAATACTGTATTGAAAGTGAAAAACAGAATGGCCATGTGGTACAGAATGGTTGTAAGTACCTTGGTTATTTACCTCATGACTATCATCACAAGAGGATCATTTAGCATACTGTTCGTCCAGAAACTGTCAAAACTCAAAATTCCAGTTTCTAGAGAATGTGCAGAACTTTCACACCTCTGTAAAGTCAAATCACTGGAAGCTGAACCCCGGTAATTTGGCTCATCTGTGTTCTATTTCTGGGTGCAGAGTTTCTGCCTCCCATGGGGATAGCTAACAAATGTAATGAATGCCTAGGACGCGCGCTCCATTTCCTTTCCGTCCTCCCTGAGCAGCTAGCTGCAGTGGCTAGAAAAGGGACTGTTCTACCCATAGGTGTCTAATGCACAAAGAAGGCCCTCTTTGCCAAACTTAAAAGGAAGGATGAAAAAAAGGAAGGATGGATTCCCATGAAGGCTGTCCAGGATTTCCAGGAGGCAAGTCCATCTGACCTAGCTTACTGTAGTGACCTCCACCAGACTTCCCATCAAGTTAGACTGCATATTGTCCAACACGAGAGACCATCTTCATGTGGCGATCTTTTCTCTCCCATCTGGACCGTGAACACCATTATGGACAGGTGCCATGTCTATCAGTCTCTGATTAGGGCTTCCCATATGGCTCCGTGGTAAAGAATTCACCTGCCAATGGAGATGCGTGTTTGATCCCTGGGTCGGGAAGATCCCCTGGAGAAGGAAATAGCCACCTACTCCAGTATTATTGCCTGGGAAATCCCATGTACAGAAGAGCCTGGTGGGCTACAGTCCATGGGATTGTAGAATCAGATATGATTTAGCTACTAGACAGTAGAAGCAGCAGCAGCTACCCCCAAGAACTTGGGACAAGTGTTATTTATAAACAAAAATAAAATAACTAATAAAAGTCATTATCTCAGATTAGTGCTAGTTATACTGTAAAAACACATATATCTACTTTAATATTTGAGGTGAAAGGTACCCTAAGGGTTTTGTTTAGGAAATTATACAGTTTTTATAATAATGGAAACAGCAGATTAGTTCTTTATGTACACTAGACAAAGGAAATTTAAGATTTTCCTGTAAACTGTGCAATATAGCTATGAGGACTACATTTCCACTTTGCAATTTTCAGTGTTACACATTTTTTTCAGGCTCTGTCACAAAGAAAACCAAGCAAAGGGAGAAAGTAACTTCAAAGGTGTAAAGAAAAGCTAGGAGAAATTTCAGATCATGTCCCCTGTAAGGTTTCCTGAGGTTCATAAATGAGGATAATTTCATGATTTCTGGTGGAAACATCAGCAACATTATATGTTTTTCATGTTTCATCTCAAACTCAAATAAAAATGGTCAACTCAAATGCAGCTGTTTCAGGATTCAGTTTTAGACCTTCCCATTAAGTCAAAAGGCATAAAATCCATATGAAGAAAGCTTAACGTTTTTGTAGATCACTATTACACAATGTGGAGCTGTGACTACTCAAAGTAGTAGACAACTAGCTCTAACTATATATCAAAAAAGCTTAGAGTGCAGTTTCTACAAGGACAATAATATTTGTTCATTTTCTTCACGGCTGTAATGTATTACCTCGTAAAAGTAGCTGGCACATAATAAATGCTCAATAAATCTGTTGGATGAAATGAACAGAAGTCAGGAATGGGATACAGGTGTACAGAAAAAAAAAAAAGAAAAAGACCAAACTTCCTCTATGAGGCACAGATTTTACAAAGCATAATTTCTGGAAAGTCTCATTTCACCAACTCCAAAACGCAGTTTATCTAATCTCATATTTGAATTGTTTAAATAAAAAGTATAATGGACCATTTGTTTTATAAATCAAAAGAGGGATTCATTTCATTTAATCAAATTGAAAGGTCTTCTACCACTAATGTCCGAATAATGTGAAGTATTTTAAGAAATAACTAAACATTCTCTCCAAATCAATGGATTTGGGTCCTTACAAAATCTTTTTACTCAAAGGATTTTCATGTAAATTTTTTAATTTAAAAATACATACTCATTTTCATACTCCTTGATTTTCTCGGTAAAAATAAGTCTTAAAAATAAAAACAAAAGTTAACTCAAAGGGATACATTTCAGTTGAATTGAGATTATTGGAACACAATAAAGCTAATGGTTACTTCATCGTGAACCATTAATCATTCAACAATGGCGAACCTTGGAAAACCTCAGTGGACAGGGTCTGGGGTTCTGTCTGGTTTTAACAGAGTTAAAAACAAAACAAAGAACCTGCTTTTCACATCTCTCGTGTGGTTCTCAGGCATGCACACCCCCTCAAATGGTCAGGTGGCCACAATCGCACTCAGACAGCCACCAATGCTCATCAGGCACTGGGTGCCAAGCAATACAAAACATAGATGCTTGAGATGTTTTAAGGTAATGTAGACATAAAAAATTCTGTGGGTATCTCTCCAAAAAAGAGATTAACAGAAAAGCAAGAAATACTAAACACATCATTATTGTCCCTTTTTATCACATAACATAAGTTAAAACTTGGTTTTAGGTTTACAAAATGGTTCAAGTTTTGTGTAGATAAGATGATCAGAAAGTTTATCTTCTGAGATAGGGCAAAGCAAATTTTCTATATAGAAGGCCTTTGCCTCAGTCTCATAAAAGCATAATGAAATAGGTGAAAACCCCTTTTCCATGCCTTAAACAGAGGCAAAGGCAAAAGAGAGCCAAAGAAAAAACCTGCAGTAATCAAGGGAAAAGACCAGTGGAGAAGAAGAGCAAAATGAGAAAGACACCACGTTAAAAGAAAGACAAATTCATGCAGTAATATTAAGAAAATTGAAAAACAGTGGTAGAACAAAACAAAGAAGGTTGTGAAAATCAGATAAAATTTAAAAGGTGGACTCTTTTGGTCTTTTAGTAAGTTAAAAGCAAACATTCAATACTAAAGAGTTGTACATAACATCACATGAAACTTTATAAACAACAGTGCAGACTATACATTCAGAAGTAGAAAAGAAATCTGATCGGTTTGAGTTTTCATAAACTGAATGTTCAACAATAAGGACAAAGGACAATATACTTTTAACAGTTGCTTTCCGCTTAGCAACCCTGCATTTGAGGATCACTGTTCACTATACTTTAGTTGGAACAAAAGAAATATTTCTTTGTATGTCCCACTTATTTTAATAATGTCTTACTCTGAATAAACTAGAATTTCATTTCTACTTTAAAAAGTGATATAATACCATTGGGTTGTGACAACTCTTCTGCTAATAGACATAGAGAGGAAAAGCTGAATTCAAAGAAACTGATATAATGTGCTAACTCTAGGCTTTCGATTTTTAAAGACTCAGAACTCACTTTTTGGGAAAAGATGTTAAAAAAAAAAAAGAACTAGTTTCTTAAAATACAGGCTTTCCATACCTGTCTTCACTTACCTTCCTAAATAAAAGATTATATGAAATAAATGAAATCCTCCAAGCTACTATATTCTGACACATGCACATTTCATTGTAGTCAAGGTACAAAATGAGTGTCAGGAGGGGGTCCTGCGTGTGCAAGTTTTACAATCTTTAATAAAATGTATTATCTTCTAGATACATACAGTTTGATCTTAGAACATCAGCATGTGCTACAACCCAGGATACACCAAAACTTAGTGTTAACATTTAAAATCCCTTCCAAAGTTCCTCGGCTCTTTAGGTACCTTATTCATTCTTCTGAACATACCAATAAGAAGTCTTCACAAATATAAAGTTAAAAGGAAAAAACGGCCTTAAGACAAAAGATCTAAAGTCACAATTTTTTAATAATGACAAAACAAATGTTCATTTCTAAATGTGAATGTTTACTTTGTATTTGCTTGCATTTTGTCCTTCTCCAGTGCTTTTAAAAAGCACTTATAAATTACCCCTACAATGTCCCCTGTGAGTGAGGACCAGGCAACTGCCTTCTCTCTTCACAATGAAAGGACAAGAACTAGGGGAGTCTTGGAGGTTAAGTGTAATGCTCAAGGTCACATGCCAGCTGGTAACATGGCTCAGTCTAGCGCTCCATGGGCTTTAATTCTAAGTGTACGGCAATAGATAACACAAGAGTAATTTTCTTCTCCTTTTGATCACTGACAGAGTATATTGTTATCCATTTTCCTAATGCTAAAAGACACAGATAGGCCCTTAAGGTTATTTCTATTCCTCTTTCCTCTTCTTTCCAGACAATTCTTCATCAGAAACTTTGTTTTTTTAAAGGCTGAGGACATCCTATATATCTGTAAAATACCAACAGTACTCAACTGTCCTCACCAAAAAATGTTAAATAAAAGAAAAAGATGTGAGCTACAGAAATCACGTTGAAATCTGTCAAGCAAAAAATTAGACCTTCTATCCTGTAGACTATATGCTTCAGTGTAGCTTCTAAGTGCCTATAAATTAATTGTTTAAATTTTCATTTTAGATTAACTGCTTTCAAAGTGTATGAACAAAAAAGGCAAAGTTTTTAAAATTAATTGTTTTAGCCAATGAAAATGCAATATATTCAACTAAAATGGATTAACTGATTATCTGGTTAAACAAAGGATTATGTATACAAAATTACACCCATTTGAAATGTTTTAACAATGTTATGGAACACTGTAACACTTCTGAGTAGATGAGTATTCAGATTTTGTTAGGGAGGACATCTCTTTCATGAAAGATATTTCTTGCATTTTATACCTTCAGAGGGCACAGTAATTAAAGTGGTTTTATTGACAAGTAAAGCAGAATGATTCTGTAGATGAAGCAGGTGGTGTGGCCCCATCAATTATGCTTATTGAAAAAATATGTATTACCCAGTTGTATAATGCCAATTAAGTGTGTAATGAAGTTTAAAGTGTTTTATTTACTGACTACATATACCTTCTTTATGATTCCTGTTACACTATTTACTACAACTATTTAAAAGGCTAATTATTTATTAAGTCTGCTCAAGAGAAAGAATTTCACTCTTGAATGGAAAAAGCAAGCAAGCTTAGGTCCTTAAGGAAATTATGCTATTTTATTTCCACAGTGTTGGTTTGATAAGTTCACTTTTATTATTATTAATTCTGAAGCCAATAATAACATCACATCATCATTAAGGACATTCAAAATCCAATTTGTATAATCTATGTTAATTATAACATCCAAAGTAGTGAAAGGAAGTTTGGGAATCACAAAGTCTTTCAATTAAAAAAGAGACCATGTTAGGTATTAAGATGAGATATTTGATATGTACTTTTCAGAATATTTTAAGTTTAATCTTCAAAATAAAAATTATTTCCCTAATAAAACATTATAATTCCATTTCTATTTACAAAAATAGTAATTGAAAACATAAAAATTCAACTCAACAACACAAATAATAGTATTCTCCACAATATCACTTACAATGTCGTTTAACTACAAGACCAAGATTGTTTAATCCATTCCACAACATTCATCAAGACTGTTTATGTACCAGGCACAATGCTAGGCACCTGAGATTAAATCATGAATGAAATATTACTCTTATCCTCAAAGAGCTTTGTGTTTAGTAGAGGAGAAAATCACATGTAACAGCAAATGTGTGATTATAACAGAAGTATGCATACTCTGTTGTGCAAGTTAAAATCAAAGAGTAATCAGCTCAACTCATCCAATAACCAAATTTCATAAAAACTCATATAAACTTTACTTAAAAGGGTAAATCCCAAAAAACATTATGCAGGTGGGTAAGAACTCTTCTTATTTCACTGACAGTAATAATTCTTTATCTTTACAAAAAGCATACTTCGAAAAGACAATAGTCACTCGCGTTTCTAGATGTACTAGGAACAGAGCAAAGAATTAAACTTGAAAATATGTACTAAACACTGGTCTAAACTCATTCTGACCTCATGATAACCCTATGAAGAAAATTTTTCTATTAATCCCCACTTTATAGATGGGGAATCTGAGGTTAATTTGGCCAAGATCACAAAGATAGCAGGAGGAAATAATGAGACTTGAACCTACAGAGACTGGTTATGGAGGTCCCCTTCTTAACCACTATACCAGACACCCTTTCAGAGGGTGATGATGATGATGGAGGTAGGGCAGCTAACACCAAGTGCTCCGTGACCTGTGCCCTCTCACTTACCCTTAAGGCAACCCTTAGAGGGGAAAGTCATCCCTCCCATTTACAGGAGAAAACCCTCACAGGCCAGGTTTGAACTTGCCTAAGGTCAGTCAGCCATCCTGGGAATGTGGGTAGATTCAAACTCAGGCAGCATGGCTCCCCTGTGTTATAAGGCCTCTGAATGATTTCAGTCTTAAACACTCACGAAAAAGGCCACATGATGAAATGCGTTAAACAATTCAGAAAGGCTTTGCATAAGCCTTCCTGAAACACTCTGCCAGGTTTGGGGGCTTATGACAAGCATTTCCTTATGACAGCATTTACATTTGAGTCAACTTTACTACTTTGGGCTGATCATAAACACATTGCTCCTCTTTAAAAAGAAATTTTTCTGTAGAAACTTGGCAGACTTCAGTACAGGAACAGTCTATTCTTTACAATTAAATTTAGCAACAACTTATTCTGGTTAGTCTGAAAGAAAAGGAGAGAATGGACTACTAAGAGGCCTTTCGTGTACTTTAATATTTCAAAACATGTTTGGTTTGGCCTAATTTGAATCTTGTGGACAAGTAAACCAGAACTTGATTCAAAAAGAATAAGTACCATTTTAAACAGGCTGAATTCTCAAACGTAACCTCAGAAGGCTATTCAGAGTAAGTATTTCTCATAATTTTTATTTTTACCTCAAATTAAATACTAAAGATGCATAGGGCAAGTCTCATAAAGCAAATATACGGCCACGCATGTGTACTTTTGAACAGCCTGCAACCAAGAAACCAAATGAAAATTTTGCTCAAGAGCAATCAAGTATACAAAAAAGGGATATCAAAATTTAAAAAAAATCCCTATTTGTCTTTTAACACACTCCACTGTGCCCAGTAACCAGGAAATAAAAAATTCTGTGTTATAATTTCTGGCTAGAATAGAGGTGAGCTAAAGATGAAGTGTCAAACTGGATTTTCATCTTACCTCGCTTTCCTCCAACAGNATCAAAATTTAAAAAAAATCCCTATTTGTCTTTTAACACACTCCACTGTGCCCAGTAACCAGGAAATAAAAAATTCTGTGTTATAATTTCTGGCTAGAATAGAGGTGAGCTAAAGATGAAGTGTCAAACTGGATTTTCATCTTACCTCGCTTTCCTCCAACAGGTTCAAAGACTTTATAATGTTTACATTAATATTGAATTATCTTTTCTTTTTTTCCCAAAAGGGAACCTACGAAACTATTTTAAAATAAAAACAGCAAGCCATGCCACTAGGCAACCTGTCTTCTCGTGGTCTATCTCATTCAAATCAGACATACCTTTTGCTTTGCCTTTACTGAATAAAAGTTTAACTTTGATTTGGAAGACGACGTACCCATTATTAGCCGTCTGACACTTTTTGCAGGTCATAGAGTCTATCAGTTCAATTCGCTGATTATGACCGCTCACTAAGAAAGCTTGCCATTACCGCTCATTTTATAAGCGTTGGCAATACCTAGAAATACAGCAAGGCTGGTGAATAAGGAGTCGAGGGGCGGGGGAAGAGGGAGCGAGGGAGGAAGGCAGTCGCCACCTCAAATCCACGCCGGACCGGGAACCTCCAGTCCACAGCGCGATCCCTCGCCCTTCCCAAAGTGGACCCGCTACATTTTCCCAGATCCTCCCTCCGCCCCAACACCCACCCCCGCTAACCCAACACAGCACTCACCCTTCAGCGAAGTCGGCACCCNCCAGCCCTTGCTCCTGCATGCATTACTCTTTTTCTTCCACTTCTCTGCCCACTCTCCTCACCTTGGACCCTGACACCTTGTACTCATTACTAGATCTCACTGCTCATTCCCCGGAGCTACGGCTTTTTCTCAGTTTCTTGCCTACTGTCTAGGAATCTGTACACCTTAACACTGCATGCACTTGTACTTGAAAGTAGCTGGGATCACTAATGAACCTGAACAGAAGTGCCGGCAAAAGAAATACACTGGCAAAAATCCACCTTCTTAACCACTAGGTGCATTTCTGCAGATTATTGAAATTTATGACAATTGCTTCCTATTAAAAAACCAAGGAAAGATAAATCACATATCACATCCCTAGAAAAAAAGATTTTCCAGTCCACTTAGAATACTCCGTATCCATTTTCTTTAGACAAGTCAATTGGAGAGACCCAGGATTGACTTGTGGTCTTGAAGGGGGCAAGATCATTTTTCCCCCATGATTATCAGAGTAAAACCTACAGTGGTGGTCTGGAATTCAGAGGAGAGGTAGTTAGTGAACAATAAGCCTTAAGGCATACTCTAGTCCTAAGGGAGGCTTTCCTTGATTACTATCGTTTTAAGATAGGGACCCTTCCCCTAAACTGTAATTGTGACACTCAGCCTGACAGCTCTTACCTCTTCTCTTTCTTATTTTTAGCCTTATTCCACGATGTCAGCCTGTATACTGAATCCACCTAAGAAAATGAAACAAACTGCAGACTTCCTATAGTGCCCAGATTGTGTATGCATTGCCCCTCAGTGTGTTGAAACTTCTTTGTAGTTTGGCAATGCAAGGATGCCAGCATCCTCATCCCAGGACATACTGATACTCAGGAGGGGGGCCGTGTTCCCTTAGCCAGGTCACTAAGGTGATGACTGAAATACACTAAATCTCTCCTTTGGGAAGAATCAGCTCCATTTCTAGTGTGGGCTATGCTACTACATTTAAGAATATGCTAATGATACTTTCAGAAAGCCTATTTCTTATTTATCTTGCTATGAGGTCATTTTATGACTCAAGTGAATATAATTGATTGTGGTGTTATCTTACATACTATGAATATCACTAAAAACACAGAAGATTTTGAGTCTAAACTACACCAGAAGATCTTTCAGAGGATCTCCAAATAGCCAGGGTTAGCCTCCTGTGGCAGAAGTTGCTCCCTTGTCAGTTGTTATTGGCATGCCTCCACTCCCCACCATGTGTCATCTTCTAATTCTGTGCTCACCCTATTCCAGTATTTCTTAAATGGTTGTCTTAGGCCCACCTAGATTCCTGAGTTTGCTCTCAGACCTACTGAATCATCATCTCTGTAGGCTGGTCCTGGGCTTCTGCATTTTTAGCAAATATGCCCATGACATGAATAAATATTAAAAAATCAAATGTTTCATTTGAAACCCCCTTTTTATTCCTTTCTTTTGAAAATTTAAGAACTGTTACTTATTTCTTCCTTCCTCTTTTCTTTCTCACACATATCTCTTTCCTTTTTTCCGCATATATTTTATATATATTTCTCATATATATTTTTTTCTTATTTTTGTGATCACTTACCTTTCTATATTTCTTGTGCACAGGATTGTATAATACACTGACAAGGTAATCCCTAAAAAATAAAAAAGGGTGAAGTTGACAAATTGCCTTTCATAAATACCATAGATATACTTTATAACTACACCATTTAAAATGTATACTAAGTCAAATAGATGTATAAACTTAAAAGTAACACTTTAATTGATGTTATGTATAAATCTCAGTATGTGTGAAACTTACTAGTTTATGATTTGGAAGTATACAAAAAGAATTTTTTACGTGGGGGAGTCACATTTCAAAATGCATATTTCAGTGTACAAATGATTTGTTACTATCATTTTCTAAACAGTGGAGTTAGACTAATGATGTACTAAGAACTGTTATCAAAGAAGGCAATGGCAGCCCATTCCAATAATCTTGCCTGGAAAGTCCCATGGATGGAGGAGCCTGGTAGGCTGCAGTCCATGGGGTCGCTAAGAGTCAGATAGGACTGAACGTCTTCACTTTCACTTTCATGCATTGGAGAAGGAAATGGCACCCCACTCCAGTGTTCTTGCCTGGAGAATCCCAGGGCTGGGGGAGCCTGGTGGGCTGCTGTCTATGAGGTCGCACACAGTCGGACACGACTGAAGTGACTCAGCAGCAGCAGCAGCAGCAAGAACTGTTATGGTTACCAAAAAAAATTAAAAGTGCTATATAAGATATTTGTTATCTCAAAGAGCTTAAATACAACTCACATGGACCAGGAAGCAAAAATACATCCTTTATTGAAGATGGAGGTTTCAACCCGAGTTTCATTAGCATTCCTACAGACAGAGCCCAAATGAACATTAGCTCGCAATCCAAATTACAAAATATATGAATTAAAAAGTCATAATCAGCAAGAGGAGGCAGAGACAGTAAAAACGAAAAATTAGAATTAGATTCTAAATATGAAAAAGAACAAGAATAGGCCCATTTGCTTATGAACATATACGCAAAAAATTCTAAATATTAGCTAACCGAATCCAACATTCTTACTCCAGAAAAACTAGAAGAAACCTTTAGATTCATTTCCCTGTCTTTAGAATATACCTGTCTAGCTACCTATCTAGCCATTTATCATGAAAATGTAATAAATCATGAAGGGCTTATTTCAGAAATTCAAGTGTGATTTAACATCAGGAAACCTATCCAAATATTTACCTCAAGAAGGCTAAGAGAGAAAGCATTGTAGTATGTGCATCCCTTATTAATAATAGAAACTTTCAGAAAAATTTGGAATAGGAAGAAATGTACTTAACTTTATGAAGAACCAAAAATGTACTGCAAAATATTATTAATGGATTAACTTTAACACATTACATTTAAGTGTGGGATCGAGACAAGTTTGCCACAGCTGCTCAAATGATATTGAAAGTCCTGGCTGACAAAATAAGATTTATAATAAAAGGATGAAGAAATTAAATGGAAGAATCAGAAGGAAAGGGATAAAATCAGGATTTTTGCAATAATATGATCAACCACATAAAACACCTAATAGAAACAATAAGCTATTAGAAATAATATGAGAAAGCCACAAAATGACAGCAATTTTTTTCTCTTTCTTCCACAGAACTACTTTTTTATGGGGCACATGGCCAACCAGAATAAAGACAATGTTTGCTAGCCTCCTTTGTAGCTCAGTGTTGCCACGTTCTAGGCAATGGGTTAAAAGCAGATGGTGCACACATTCATAAAGGGAGAGAGTATGCTTCATCCTCTTTCCTGCCATCTGAAATGAAGATACAGTAGCTGGAGCTTCAGCAGTCATCTTAGACCACGAGCTGAGGCTGGATATGGAAACCACACATAGACAAGAAAGAAGACACCTTCTGTACCAACACCAACCCTAAAGCAGCTACCTCCAGCCTTCTGGAACTTCTTGAACACACCTCCATCTTATTCGTGCCACTCTTATTTTAGACTGTGTTTGTGTGTGTATGCATGTATGTTGTTATAGACAGCCAAACTTAATCCTACATGATACAGCAACATTCCCAAATTCGAAATCATTTCGTGAAAACCAGAAGTATACTTACATACTAGTACTAAAAAACTAAAAATAAAATACTATTTACAATAGCAAGAAACTCTATAGGTCTTCAGGGATTAACCTAAGAAAAATGCACAAAACTTTTATGAAAAAAAATTTTAATACTGGACTTCTCTGGCAGTCCAGTGGTTATCACTCTGCCCTTCCACTGCAAGGAATGAAGATTTGAGATTCTGCACACGGCGTGGTACAGCCAAAAAAAAAAAAGACTAAAGAAAAAATGTTAATGCTATTTAAAGACTTCAAAGAAGACCTAAATAGGGGTGTGTATAATGTTTGTGGATAGGATGAAGTAAAGTTACTAATATAATTGTGTGTGTATGTGTGTGTGTTTAGTCGCTAAGTCGTGTCTGACACTTTGCGATCCCATGGACTGTAGCCTGCCAGGCTCCTCTGTCCATGGGATTTCTCAGGCAAGAATACTGGAGTGGGGTGCCATTTCTTTCCTCAGGGCATCTATCTTTTTGACCCAGGGATCAAACCTGTGGCTCCTCCTGCATTTACTGCATTGCAGGCAGATTCTTTAACCACTGAGCCACTGAGGAAGTCCACTAAGATTTTAATGATCTCTAAATGTATTCATAAACTCAGTGCAAACCATTCAAACTTGTAACAGGATTTGAAGAATTTAAACGTTCTCAAATACATATGGAAGATTAAATTCCATTATAATCTGGTCATTTTTAAAAATAAAAATCAGAGGGGAAATTTACCCTTCTAGATAATAAGACATATTATAAGTCATAGTAGCAGACATGCAAAACAGAGAACCAGAATACACAACTCAGAAACAACCCATTTATCTGTATGAGCTTGGTATGTGATAATGGTAACATCACAAATCTATGAGGAAATCATGTAGAGATAGTCAACTATCACTATAATAATAATACCATATAACAAATAACCCTGAAATATCAGTGACTTAGTAAAGCCATTGGTTTTTCTATTTCACTGGTCTGTATGTGAACTGAGACTCTGCTGATCCCATCTGGTTAAGACTTGGTTGGACTCAGCTGGGCTTTGCTCCAGGACACAGGTTAAATTCAGGTCTTTATCACATGTCTCTTTCTGGCAATGACAGGAGCTCAAGAGGTGAAGTCAAATCACTCAAACATATTTAACACTTCTACTTCCATCACATCTCCTAATATTCCTTTGGCCAAATAAGTCACATGGCCAAGTCCACCAAAATAGTGGAAGGTCCAGCAAAACCACATGGCAAAGAGCATGGGTATATAATTCTGTAACCCCCAGGATGTGAAGGATTGGGAATAATAATCCAACCTAACAAGAAGTTTTGTTTCATAGATAATGTTGGAAAAATTCGTTCACCATAGAGAAAAATAAAGTTGCATCCACATCTCATATCATTTGCAAAGGTGAAATTTCAGTGAATCAGTTCAGTTCAGTCGCTCAGTTGTGTCCAACTCTGCGATCCCATGAATTGCAGCACACCAGGCCTCCCTGTCCATCACCAACTCCCGGAGTTCACTCAAACTCATGTCCATAGAGTCAGTGATGCCATACAGCCATCTCATCCTCTGTCGTCCCCTTTTCCTCCTGCCCCCAATCCCTCCCAGCTTCAGAGTCTTTTCCAATGAGTCAACTCTTTGCATGAGGTGGCCAAAGTATTGGAGTTTCAGCTTTAGCATTAGTCCTTCCAATGAACACCCAGGACTGATCTCCTTTACAATGGACTGGTTGGATCTCCTTGCAGTCCAAGGAAGTCTCAAGAATCTTCTCCAGCACCACAGTTCAAAAGCATCAGTTCTTTGGCACTCAGCTTTCTTCACAGTCCAACTCTCACATCCATACATGACCACTGGAAAAACCATAGCCTTGACTAGACGGACCTTTGTTGGCAAAGTAATGTCTCTGCTTTTGAATATGCTATCTAGGTTGGTCATAACTTTCCTTCCAAGGAGTAAGCGTCTTTTAATTCCATGGCTGCAATCACCATCTGCAGTGATTTGGGAGCCCCCAAAAATAAAGTCTGACACTGTTTCCACTGTTTCCCCATCTATTTCCTATGAAGTGATGGGACCAAATGCCATGATCTTAGTTTTCTGAACGTTGCCTAAAAATGAAAAGGAAAACTGTAAAGCTAATAGAAATTAAAAGCAGAATTGCTTTGGAATCTTAGGATAAGAAAAGATTTCTTCAAAGACTCTGAAAGCATAAACTATAAAACCAAAAGATTGATGAACTTGACTATATCAAAAATAGTTTTCTGGTCAACAAAGAACATTATAAGACAAGAGAAAGTTGATAGATTGAGGGGTGTTTCCAAACCAAGAAGAGATTAATGTCTACAATATGCTATGAATTCCTGCAAATCATTGAGAGGAAAAAAAAAAAAAAACCCACAGGAAACACAATAGAAAAATAGCCAAAGGATATGAAAAGGCAAATTTACAGAAAGGAAGCTTGAGAGACTGACAACTAGATGAATAGATATATTGTACAACATGGGTACTATAGCAAATATAATAACTATAAACAGAATATAACCTTTAAGAATTGTAAATCATGATATTGTACACCAGTAATTTATATAATATTGTATACCAACTATTGTTGTTGTTCAGTCACAAAGTCATGACCAGTTCTTTGTGATCTCATGGACTGCAGCAGGCCAGGCCCTCACTATCTCCCAGAGTTTGCCCAAGTTTACATCCATTGAATCAGTGATACTATCCATCCATCTCATCCTCTGCTGCCCTCTTCTCCTTTGCCCAATTTTTTGCCAGTTTACCAACTATATTTCACTTTAAAGAAGTCGATGAAGAGATATACAATTCCACTTATAATCAGATAAATGCATATTAAAACAAGACACTTCTTTACATCAATTAAATAGGCAAAAATGTGAGTTGGGTAACACCAAGTGTTGGCTAGAATGGGGGAAATCAGGAATCCTCATGCATTGCTGCTGCTAAGTAGCTTCAGTTGTGTCCAACTCTGTGCGACCCCATAGACGGCAGCCCACCAGGCTCCCCCATCCCTGGGATTCTCCAAGTGAGAACACTGGAGTGGGTTGCCATTACTGTTGGGTGTTAAGTTCCTGGTATAGTCATTTTGGAGTTACCTGGAAATAGGTAATAAAATGTAGCATGTGGGGACTTCTCTGGTGGTCCGGTGGTTAAGACTTTGCTTTCCAGTGCAGGGTCTGCTGGTTCGATCCCTAGTTGGGGAGGTAAGATCCCACATGCCTCTCTGTCCAAAACACCAACGCCTAAAACAGAAGCAATATTGCAACAAATTCAATAAAGACTTTGAAAATGGTCCACATCAAAAGAAATGAAAAAGTAGCATATGTTTTCCTAATGGCCAGCAGTTTCACTCCTGGGAATATATACCTTTAAGAAAATCTTGAAACATGTCCATAAAAGGGTACAACTGAGAACAGTCATCATAGCAGCACTTGAAGTAGCAACATGTTGTTGGCAAGCTTAGTATGTATCACTGTGCAATACAGAGAGGAAATAAAATGTAGCAGATACTATGGAATAACATGCAGCTGCTAAAAGTAGTGCTCTAAATGTATGTCTTACAACATGGATAAATCTTTAAAATGTTTTATACTGAAAAAGGATAAGAAACAAGAAAAAAGTGTAAGCCCCAGGCCTTGGGATATCTTTCACTAAAGGGTACATCAGTGTTTTTCATTTCTGCTCTTAGCTGGGGCACTTTGAAGAAAGGATAAGAAGGTGCTGTTGTGATTCACTTTTAACTCAAATATTTCCTTCTAGTTTTCACATGAGGTTGTGGCAGGTTTTCATGCAGGTCCTTCCCTTTTACCCTCTAAGTTAAGAGATAGATTGGTAATTTTTCAAAAAGATTTAAGGGTTTTCTAATCTTAAAGACAGGGGGAATGGATGTGATGGCTCTTGAAGTTTCTCCCAGCCCCATCAGGTTAAGAATCTGCCCCACACAGACTTGTGGGAAATACAATTGATTCTCACAAAGGTACACTGAGAACAGCCGCTGCTTGGGTTATACTGCCTTAAAAGCTTGTCTTTGCCCTAAACCTTCCTTAATGGCTCATTACTAGCATATGAAATTCTGATGCTTAGTAATGCTACGCTGTGATTTCATGGCCCTCAAAGTCCAAGAATTTGCCAGAGTCCAGGTGGGGAGTTCCACAGGGCGGCAGCCCACACACTTCAGGAGGACTAAAAAACACGTGCAGGCTTCTCTCTGACTAGCTTTGGGTCCCCGATTTCTGCAGAAGCTAGGATGTGATCTTGCAGAGATGACTTTTTTGAGATCAAATATCTTACAACTCTCATTTAGGGTCTGTAAGACTCATCAGCAGGTCCCGGTATGGGACATTAATGTGAGCTCACGTGTATTACGTAACCCTAAAAAGAGCTAATGATTTATCCATCAGTATCTTCTGTAACTCCTGGGAGCTGTGTAATCCAATCATCCCATATTTGTTCAGCCATTACTAACAGAGTTCTAGGGAGTTTTGGGAGATGAATTAGGAAAAGTAGATTGAACCCAGATTATAGAACCTAAAATGTCTGATTAGGAGTTTCAATTTGTAGGTTAAAGCAACAGAGAGACTTTGAAGGTGTTTGAGAAAGGTCTGATGAAAAAAGAGTGTTTTAAATTTAAGGGATAAAATGTTTATTGAGAAAAGGACAGTTATTAAGTCCCTATTATAGGAAAGCTCCATGGTAAGCACTACTGTGGAAGTGCTACACTCAATATGCCAGCAAATCTGGAAAACTCAGCAGTGGCCACAGGACTGGAAAAGGTCAGTTTTCATTCCAATCCCAAAGAAAGGCAATGCNTCCCTGGGATTCTCCAAGTGAGAACACTGGAGTGGGTTGCCATTACTGTTGGGTGTTAAGTTCCTGGTATAGTCATTTTGGAGTTACCTGGAAATAGGTAATAAAATGTAGCATGTGGGGACTTCTCTGGTGGTCCGGTGGTTAAGACTTTGCTTTCCAGTGCAGGGTCTGCTGGTTCGATCCCTAGTTGGGGAGGTAAGATCCCACATGCCTCTCTGTCCAAAACACCAACGCCTAAAACAGAAGCAATATTGCAACAAATTCAATAAAGACTTTGAAAATGGTCCACATCAAAAGAAATGAAAAAGTAGCATATGTTTTCCTAATGGCCAGCAGTTTCACTCCTGGGAATATATACCTTTAAGAAAATCTTGAAACATGTCCATAAAAGGGTACAACTGAGAACAGTCATCATAGCAGCACTTGAAGTAGCAACATGTTGTTGGCAAGCTTAGTATGTATCACTGTGCAATACAGAGAGGAAATAAAATGTAGCAGATACTATGGAATAACATGCAGCTGCTAAAAGTAGTGCTCTAAATGTATGTCTTACAACATGGATAAATCTTTAAAATGTTTTATACTGAAAAAGGATAAGAAACAAGAAAAAAGTGTAAGCCCCAGGCCTTGGGATATCTTTCACTAAAGGGTACATCAGTGTTTTTCATTTCTGCTCTTAGCTGGGGCACTTTGAAGAAAGGATAAGAAGGTGCTGTTGTGATTCACTTTTAACTCAAATATTTCCTTCTAGTTTTCACATGAGGTTGTGGCAGGTTTTCATGCAGGTCCTTCCCTTTTACCCTCTAAGTTAAGAGATAGATTGGTAATTTTTCAAAAAGATTTAAGGGTTTTCTAATCTTAAAGACAGGGGGAATGGATGTGATGGCTCTTGAAGTTTCTCCCAGCCCCATCAGGTTAAGAATCTGCCCCACACAGACTTGTGGGAAATACAATTGATTCTCACAAAGGTACACTGAGAACAGCCGCTGCTTGGGTTATACTGCCTTAAAAGCTTGTCTTTGCCCTAAACCTTCCTTAATGGCTCATTACTAGCATATGAAATTCTGATGCTTAGTAATGCTACGCTGTGATTTCATGGCCCTCAAAGTCCAAGAATTTGCCAGAGTCCAGGTGGGGAGTTCCACAGGGCGGCAGCCCACACACTTCAGGAGGACTAAAAAACACGTGCAGGCTTCTCTCTGACTAGCTTTGGGTCCCCGATTTCTGCAGAAGCTAGGATGTGATCTTGCAGAGATGACTTTTTTGAGATCAAATATCTTACAACTCTCATTTAGGGTCTGTAAGACTCATCAGCAGGTCCCGGTATGGGACATTAATGTGAGCTCACGTGTATTACGTAACCCTAAAAAGAGCTAATGATTTATCCATCAGTATCTTCTGTAACTCCTGGGAGCTGTGTAATCCAATCATCCCATATTTGTTCAGCCATTACTAACAGAGTTCTAGGGAGTTTTGGGAGATGAATTAGGAAAAGTAGATTGAACCCAGATTATAGAACCTAAAATGTCTGATTAGGAGTTTCAATTTGTAGGTTAAAGCAACAGAGAGACTTTGAAGGTGTTTGAGAAAGGTCTGATGAAAAAAGAGTGTTTTAAATTTAAGGGATAAAATGTTTATTGAGAAAAGGACAGTTATTAAGTCCCTATTATAGGAAAGCTCCATGGTAAGCACTACTGTGGAAGTGCTACACTCAATATGCCAGCAAATCTGGAAAACTCAGCAGTGGCCACAGGACTGGAAAAGGTCAGTTTTCATTCCAATCCCAAAGAAAGGCAATGCCAAAGAATGCTCAAGCTACCACACAATTGCACTCATCTCACACGCTAGTAAACTAATGCTTAAAATTCTCCAAGCCAAGCTTCAACTGTAAACTGTGAACTTCCGGATGTTCAAGAATGGATTTAGAAAAGGCAGAGGAACCAGAGATCAGATTGCCAATATCCGCTGGATCATTGAAAAAGCAAGAAAGTTCCAGAAAAACATCTATTTCTGCTTTATTGACTAGGCCAAAACCCTTGACTGTGTGGACTACAACAAATTCTGGAAAATTCTTAAAGAGATGGGAATACCAGACCACCTGATCTGCCTCTTGAGAAATCTGTATGCAGTCAGGAAGCAACAGTTGGAACTGGACATGGAACAACAGACTGGTTCCAAATAGGAAAAGGAGTACGTCAAGGCTGTATATTGTCACCCTGTTTATTTAACTTCTATGCAGAGTACATCATGAGAAATGCAGAGCTGGATGAAGCATAAACTGGAATCAAGATTGCCGGGAGAAATATCAATAACCTCGGATATGCAGATGACACCACCCTTATGGCAGAAAGTGAAGAAGAAATAAAGAGCCTCTTGTTGAAAGTGAAAGAGGAGAGTGAAAAAGTTGGCTTAAGACTCAACATGCAGAAAACTAAAATCATGGCGTCTGGTCCCATCACTTCATGCCAAATAAATGGGGAAACAATGGGAACAGTGTCAGACTTTATTTCTGGGGGCTCAAAAATCCCTGCAGATGGTGATTGCAGCCATGAAATTAAAAGACACTTGCTCCTTGGAAGAAGAGTTATGACCAATCTAGACAGCATATTAAAAAGCGGAGACATTACTTTGCCAACAAAGGTCTGTATAGTCAAAGCTGTGGTTTTTCTAGTAGTCATGTATGTATGTGAGTGTTGGACTGTAAAAAAAGCTGAGCACCAAAGAATTGATGCTTTTTTACTGTGGTGTTGGAGAAGACTCTTGAGAGAGTCCCTTGGACTGCAAGGAGATCCAACCAGTCCATCTTAAAAGATATCAGTCCTGAATATTCATTGGAAGGACTGATGCTGAAGCTCAAACTCCAATACTTTGGCCACCTGATGGGAAAAACTGACTGACTCATTTGAAAAGACCCTGATGCTGTGAAAGGTTGAAGGCAGGAGGAGAAGGGGACAACAGAGGATGAGATGGTTGGATGCCACCACTGACTCAATGGACATGAGTTTGAGTAAACTCCAGGAGTTAGTGATGGACAGGACAGCCTGGTGTGCTGCAGTCCATGGGGTCACAAAGAGTCAGACATGACTGAGCGACTGAACTGAACTGAACTGAAACACAAGAGGAAGCAGGTCCTTGCCTTTAAGGAATTTATGCTCACTAGGTGTTCTGGTTTTGTTTTTAATATGGGGTGGGGCACTATTCTGAGATTTTAACCAATGTGATTTTCCTATGCTTTCTCTACCCCAGCCTGTTCCCTTAGGGTATGGCTATTACACAGCAGAGATTTAGAAAGAAGAGTCATCTCTTGACTTCTAGGTCTTGAAATGGACTTTAGGAAGTCACAGCAGAGACAAGAGTTTTAGAGAAAAGGCCTGGGATTTCATGAGCTGCAAGGCAACATAAACTATAGGTTTGGAATTATAATTTGCAGGGGTGGGTGGGAAGGTTGGCCCAAAAGGTACTGTTAATGGTTTTCCCAGGGTCTCTCTCAACTTGCCATGTTTAAAAAAAATATTGTTGTTTCATGTTATTCTAAGTAAATAAACAAAGGGACTTTCCTCGTGGCTTAGTGGTAAAGAACCTGCCTGCCGATGCAAAAGACGCGAGTTTGATGCCTGGGTCAGGAAGGTTCCCTGGAGAAGGAAACGGCAAACCACTCCAGTATTTTTGCCTGGAAATCCGATGGACAGAGGAGTCTGGCAGGCTATAGTCTATGGGGTCCCAAAGAGTTGGACACAACTTAGTGACTAAACAAAACAAAAAGTAAACAAAAATGGTAAATATTAGCCTGAATTTCATTGTTTATTTTTATATTGTAGAATATCCACTTTAAATGCAAGTGTAAGAGCATTCAACTTACAAGCAGAATCATTTAAAAGATCTAATTCATATTTTGTAGATTGTAGGTGCTTATGTAGTTAATTCTTAATAGAACAATGGAAACTACTGCACAAAACCAATTCAGTTGTTTTTATTTCACTTCTTGATATGTGCTCACTCCACCAACCCTCTACTTTCAACTTTCTGAAGAGTAAGGAAGGACTAAGAGGAAAATGAACTATGGAGTGCCCTATATTTCCCTTTCCTTTTGTGTCTTCATTTTCAGGATATAAGATTCCTTGGCTGTTCATGTCTTTAGAATACTATGGCCCTTTTTCTTGCATCAGAACAAGTCCTGGTTTGAATGGAAGGCATGACCTCTCAGGGCTGTCAGTGCCCCTACTTACTCAATCAAAGACAAAACACTCTTACATCTTGCCGGACTCACAAACACTTGGGACAACCAGAAGTCTGTGCTCATGTGGCAACAGGAACAGCAAACATACAATGCATGAATATGCCCTCTGCTCCACTGTCTCACCCAATTTCACATACAAAACATAGGTTCAAAAATAAAATCAAGACAGCATAGCAGCAGAAAGCCCTTCTGAGTGCAGGCTCCTGTGTGTTTGCAAAGGTGGCATACGATGCTGGCACTGTTTTCAAGAATGGTTGAAGGGCCTGATTGCCTCACTCAGAGGAAATAATGATGTGCTGGCCTGGGGATGGAAAAGAAAGGCTATGGCTTTGAATACAAGTGTCGTTGAGAAAGGATCTCCATGTTCTGCTCTTGTATCCCACACACCCACCTCTTCACCAGGCCAGACCTCAGAAACCACTGCTGCTGCTGCTAAGTCACTAGGAGAAGATAAAAGCAGGGAAGACCTGAACCTTGCATCCAAAGCTTCCACTGAACAGTTGGGGAATAGAAAAAAAATCACAAAGAAAAAAAAAAGCTATTTATCATCCTACCATCCAGAGAGAGTCATTGTTAAAATTTTGTGTGATTTGTAATCTATGCATGCATGCATGCTAAATCGCTTCAGTCATGTCCGACTCTGTGTGACCCCATGAACAGCAGTCCACCAGGCTCCCCTGTCCATGGGATTCTCCAGGCAAGAATACTGGAGTGGATTGCCATTTCCATCTCCATTGTAATTTATAGTCATACAAAAACTTTTTTTCGTGCAAAATTTTAAAGATAAACATTGAATACACTGAACTTGAATACACTGCTAGAAAATAGTTTTAAACATAACTTCCCATTTGAAGGTGAGGATTTGGTGGTGGTTTGCACAGTGAATTCTGGAGGGAAGAATCTGTCAACAGAGATCCTAGTCAGGAGATAAATGCAAGAACCCCAGAGGGGATCTGGGCTGGAGGTCTGTGAAGAGGAGAGAAAAGAAGGGACTAGATGAGGCTCAAAAATAGAGTGCAGAGCAAAAAAAAACCAAGTTGTCAAAAATTCCATCTATTTCTAGTTCAAAGACAGATAAAATCAAATACTATGTTATTCAGGAATACATACATAACCATTACAACTGTAAAGCAAAACAAAATTCAGAAAGGTAGTTCCCAAGAGAAGCCAGGGAGGCAGTTATGTTCAGAAATGGGCACACAGGCACTTCCTAAGGGGCTGGTAATAGCCTGTTTCTTAAGCTGGGGTGGTAGGCATATGAGTGGCCAATTTTTTAATTTTGTAAACAATACCCTTTCATTTTATTCAGGAATACCTCAGAGGCAAATGCTTTGGAGTTTTTAACTGATTTTAAGAAATGCCCCAAATAAATCTGAGACTGTTTGCAAGTTTGGTTCCAGACCTGTGCTCAGTCGCTTCAGTTGTGTCCTGACTCTTTGTTACCCCATGGACTGTAGTCCACTAGGCTCAGGTCCATGGGATTCTCCAGGCAAGAATACTGGACTGAGTTGCCATGCTCTCCTCCAGGGACTCTGCCTGACCCAGAATCGAACTGTGTCTCCTGCATCTCCTCCACATTACAGGCGGAATCTTCAACTGCTGACCAGTAAAGAAAACAATATACTTACCTTAATTTTAAAATACTTTATTGCTAAAAAAAAAAAAATCCTAATCATCACCTGCACCTTCAGAGAGTCATAATCACTTTTCTGGTTTCATGGTAGAGAGATTTGCCTCTTGTTGATGACTGCTAGCTGATCAGGGTGGTAGTGGCTGAGGGTTGGGGCAGCTGTGGTAATTTATTAAAATGAGACAACAAGAAGTTTGCCACATTGATTGAATCTTCCTATCACAAAAAATTTCTCTGTAGCATGCAATTCTGTTTGATAATATTTTACCCAGAGGATAACTTCTTTCAAATTGCACTCAATCCTATAAAACCCTGTGACTGCTCTATCAACTAAGTTTATATAATATTCTAAATCCTTTTTTGTCATTTCAACAATCTTCACAGCATCTTTACCAGGAGTAGATTCCATCTCAAGAAACCACTTTCTGTGTTCATCTATAAGAAGCAGTTCCTCACCTGTCAAAGTTTTATCATGAGATTATAGTTTAGTCACATCTTCAGGCTGCACTTCCAACTCTAGTTCTCCTGGTATCTCTATGACTTCTGCAGTTACTTCCTCAACTGAAGTCTTGAAGCCTCAAAGTCATTTGGAGGGTTTTACTGCTTCCAAATTCCTGGTAATGTTGATATTTTTATCTCTTCCCATGAATCACAAATGTTCTTAATAGAATACACAAATCCTTTTTAGAACTTTTTCTACTGATTTTGCCGGATTCATCAGAGAAATCACTATCTATGGCAGCTGGAGCATGATTAAATCTATTTCTTCAATAATAAGACTTGAAAGTAGAAACTATTCCTTGATTCATGGGCTACAGAATGAATGTTGTGTTAGCAGGCAGGAAAATAACATTAATCTCATTATACATCTCCATCCCAGCTATTGGGTAACCAGGTGCATTGTCAAGGAGCTGAAAGGAATCTTTCTTTCTGAGCACTAGGTCTTAATAGTAGGCTTAAAATGTTCAGAAGACTATGTATTAAAGAGATGAGCTATCACCTAGGCTTTATTTTTCCATTTATAGAGCACAGACAGAGTAGGTTTAGAATAATTCTTAAGGGCTCTGGGATTTCTGGAATGGTAAATTAGCATTGACTTTGACTTCAAGTTACCAGCTGCATTAGCCCTTAACAAGAGAGTCAGCTTGTCTTTTGAAGCTTTGAAACCAGGCATTGACTTCTCCTCTCTAGCTATGAAAGCTCTAAATGATATCTTCTTCCAATAGAAGGCTGTTTAATCCACTTTGAAAACCTGTTGTTTAGTATAACCACCTTCATTAGTTATCTTAGCCGGATCTTCTGAATAACTTGCTGAAGTTTCTATGTCAGCATTTACTGCTTCACTCCACTTTGATGTTCCGGAGATGGCTTCTTTCCTTAAACCTCATGAACCAACCTCTAACAGCTTCAGATTTTTCTTCTGCAGCTTCCTCACCTCTCTCAGATTTCACTGAATTGAACAGAGTTAGAGAGTTAGGGCCTTGCTCTGGATTAGGCTTTGGCTTAAGGGCGTGTTGTGGATCCTTTGATCTCTCCAGACAGCTAAAATTTTCTCCATGCCAGCAGTAAGGCTTTTTTTTTTTTTTAATCGTTGTGTGTTCACTGGAGTTGCACTTTTAATTTCCTTCAAAAAGTTTTCCTTTGCATTCACAACTTGGCTTAGCTTTTAGTCTATCACAGCTTTTGACATACCTTCCTCACTGCTGCTCCTGCTGCTAAGTCGCTTCAGTGAAGTCCAACTCTCTGCGACCCCATAGATGGCAGCCCACCAGGCTCCCCTGTCCCTAGGATTCTCCAGGCAAGAACACTGAAGTGTGTTGCCAATTTCCTTCTCCAATGCATGAAAGGAAAAGTGAAAGTGAAGTCGCTCAGTCATGTCCGACTCTTAGCAACCCCATGGACTACAGCCTAGCAGGCTCCTCCGTCCATGGAGTTTTCCAGGCGAGAGTACTGGAGTGGGTTGCCATGGCCTTCTCTGATCTTCCTCACTAAGCTTAATCATTTCTAACTTTTGATTTAAAGTGAGAAACATGCAACTCTTCCTATCGTTGGAACAATTAGAAGCCAATGTAAGGTCATTAATTTGTCTAATTTCAACATCATTGTGCCTCAGAGAATAGGAAGGCCCAAAGAGAGGGAGGGACAGGAGAAGAGTGAAGCAAACACCACAACATTTATCAATTGTTTGCTGTCTTATATGGTTGCTGTTTGTGGTCCCCCAAAACAACGGGAACATCAAAGATCACTGATCACAGATCACCATAACAGAATAAGGAAAAAGTTTGAAAATTTCCACAAATTACCAAAATGTCACACAAAGACACAAAGTGAGCAAATGCTGTTGGAAAGAATGGCACCAATAGACTTGATCAATATAGGGTTGCCATAATCCTTGAAATTGCAGAAAACACATCTGTGAAGGGCAATACCTTGAAGTGTAATAAAAACGAGGTATGCCTTATATTCTTTTGTATGCATGATTTAATCTAAGCCAATATATCTTAGGCTAATGCCAAAAGGTAAGGTTTTCTACAACCTCTCACTCTTCTGTAACCTGAGGCTTTGCCAGAGAGGTCACACAAACTGGGGCTCTTCCCCCAAAACACTCCCATCCTTTCTACATCTTCACCACTCACATAAGGTGCTCTGGTTCTTAAATAACTGACTGGAGTATATTTATCAGAGAGTGTCCTTTCTGAACTGAGACCAGGAGCAATGCAAACGTCCACCTGAATATGGACACACAGACACATGAATACATGCAGGTCTAATCATGCATGCCCAGGAGCCAGAAGAGCTTTTTGCTCTGAAAGTGTGTGCACACAGCATGGGTAGCCAGTGATTATCACACTGTTCCTGCTTCTGAAGCAGCCACCCCAACCAAATCTAGGATGTGAAGGTGAGCTATCACTATTGTTGTTTAGTAGCTAAGTCGTGTGTAACTCTTTGCCACCCCTTGGACCATAGCCCACCAGACTCCTCTGTCCATGAGATTTCCCAGGCAAGAATACTGGAATGGGTTACCATCTTTTTCTATAGCAGACCTTTCTGACCCAGGGATAGAACCTGCATCTCCTGCTTTAGCAGGTGGATTCTTTACCACTGAGCCACCAGGGGAGCCATGAAGAGGAGGAATATCTGCCATGTGTCTCACAGGGTCCACTTCAAGTTATGAAAGTTACACAGCAATTGGGTCAATAAGCTACATGAGTCAACATACTTTCAGCAGTTTCACAGACAAGCATTTTTTATTCTAGTGTATATACATAATATATTTTATCCTTATATAACATGCATATTACATATGTCACTGACACCTAAAAGCCATGATTATTGCTTTGAACAAAGCTTAGCTAAAGTAGAGAGCAAAACCAGCTTGAATTAATGATTTAAAAACTCTCTTGTTGTTATTCAGTCACTCAGTTATGTCCGATTCTTTGTGACCCTATGGAGAGCAGCATGCCAGCACTCTCCACCTGTATTAACAATAGTGTAACTGGTGCCTAGAGATAGGACAGATCATGATTGCGATTCACTATGGTGGTACTTGTAGGTAGGAAACATTGCACATGGGCTTGGCAGCTCTTAAGAATAGTGGAATGTGGGCAGCCCTTATCTTATGGCCCCAAACACAACTTGTGACCCAGGAGACTACGATAAACCTCTCCTCATTCCAATAATAATTCTATGTTGAGCCCCCTTTCTCTGCCAGACTCTTGCAAAGTGCCCTACATGCATTAGTTCATATAGTGAGTAATAGTTGTGCTAATTCAAAGATATCTCTCCTCCTTATCTTCATCATCATCTTCATCACAAGGCTTTGGTGCTGGTTCCTCTGAAGAAAACCATCCTGGCAAAGTCAATCCTGCACCCAGTCCTGTTGTTATGTTGAAGGGTAACAGCACAAACTTACATGAACTTATACCTGCAATATGATTTTGCAATAGGGAAGGGTATCAAGTCAACACTTTGTACACCTTAAGTAAGTGAAGTCACTCAGTTGTGTCCAACTCTTTGCGACCCCATGGACTATAGCCTACCAGGCTTCTTAGTCCATGGGATTTTCCAGACAAGAGTACTGGAGTGGGTTGTCATTTCCTTCTCCAGGGGATCTTCCTGACCCAGGGATCGAACCCGGGTCTCCTGCATTGTAGGCAGATGCTTTGCCCTCTACACAGTATTATATGTAAATTATATCTCAATGAATCTGGAAGAGGGAAAAAATATCTACAATGGAATTGAAAACATAAACAATTTATCTCATGTCTGGTATAACTTTTTAGTGCACACCTCTCATCTACCCTGATGCATCTGTTTTTTCACTTTTAAAAGGGAAGCAGAAACACTCTGTGCACCATTATCCCACTGGAATAGTTTGAAACCTAACCACTTGATCTCTAGTACAAAAAGTCTTTGTAGGAAATACGACTTCTGATAAACAGCCCCTTGCATTGACAGTCTAGTGGAAAATAAAATAGATGAGTTATAAAAAAATATCTTTAATTATTTTATAACAGATACTCAATAGACCATTAACTTTGCCATTACTCCCATTCATAACATGCCACAAGAATAGAGAAAAATATATATCAGTAACTGAGAACCTTCTTTTAAAGTGCTGGCAATAGCATACTAGCAACCTCTGGGTAAAGCATTTCTATGATGACTCACGGATCAGGTAGAGCTAGGATAAAAGAGTGCTGAGGATAAAAGTTTAGCTTAGTTCAGTTTAATTTAGTATGGTTTCATCACAGTAAACTTCTCTAAAATGATAATAATCCCAAATGTAGAATTTCTACAAATTCAAGAGACCTATCATATGTAGGTAAATTCAGAAAGGATTTAAATGTAATTTTAGACTAAAACTTTGCAAATTGATGATGCATCCTTATGGAACAAAATTCAAAGATACAAAAGGATAGGTAATAGAAAATGTTTGTCTCCCATTCTAGCCCCTCAATTACCTCACAGGAGGCAAACATTGCTACCAGTTTCATAAATATTTCCATATAAATGTACATTTGATATTTATAAAATTAACATAGCATTATGTTTATTTTTGTAATGTAATTGATGATATTTTATACTGCTTCTGCACCTTTTTTTTTTCACTTAACAGTGTGTCAGCACAAAAAGAGGTTGCTTTAATCTTCTTCAAGCCTATGGAATATGGATGTATATGGATGTATCATAATTGTAGGGCATTTATACTGTTTCTAACTTTTTGTTAGTACAAACACTGCAACAAACCAATGACTTCACATGTGTGTACTGCATCTGTAGCATATATTCCCAGGAGTGGAATTGCTGGGTCCAAGGGCAAATATTAATATGTTTTAAAATGTGATGGCTATTGCCAAACTGTCTTTCACAGGGTGATCTACTATCAAATGGATATTTTATAAAGCACTAACAACTGCTATTGTGGTTACTCTTAAAATTTATTAAATGCTTCTACAGTAATAGCATGTGATTTTTGTATAGTAAAATCAAGTTATAATACAGTTGGCCCTTAAACAAGGTTTGAACTGCCTGTGTGTGTGCAAAATTGCTTCAGTCATGTCCCACTCTTTGTGACCCTATGGACCGTAGCTGGCCAGGCTCCTCTGTCCATGGGATTTCCCAGGCAAGAATACTGGAGTGGGTTGCCATTTCCTTCTCCAGGGATCTTCCCAACTCAGGGATAATACTGGCGTCTCCTGAATCACAGGCAGATTCTTTACCACTGAGCCACCATAGAAGCCCTGGGGATATGAAGGGCCCACTCTAAATTATATTAGGATCTTTGACTGCACAGGGCATAGGAAGGTCAGTGTTCCAACATCCTTGCTTTGTTCAATGGTCAACTATATTGCTTTTATATACAGATACCCATCACTTTATATACTAGGTGTTAGCAGGAGTGGCACACTAGGTATTCTGCTTGCATTTTACGGTCTTAGAATTGCCTGCATGGTAAGCCATCTGTGGTTTAGCTAGGCTTTTAAAAATGGACCTATAGAGACTTTAGAGGATTTTTAGAGCAGTGAAAAGACTTTGATTATAAAGATGAATATTTATCATTTTACAGTTGTCCAAACCCATATAATGTACAAGGCCAAGAATGAACCTTAAGGTAAACTATGGGCTTTGGGTGACTGATTTGTAAAGGTAGGCTCATCCTTGGTAAAAAAATATATAATTCTGGTGAGTGATAATGATGATAGGAGAGGCTATGCTTGGGTAGGTGCAGAGGCTATATAGTAGATCTCTGTACATTGCTCTCAATTTTGTGGCTCTAAAAAAAACCTTTCAAAAAGGCATATAAAGTGCTTATATTTACATATGTATATCTTTTTTGTTAATAAATGTAAAGGGCAGGATTTCTATGGTTGACTCTGGAGTTTAGAAAGTGAAACTGAATAGAAACCAAGATGAAAGATAATGATCAGGCTTCCTTTTAAGTGTTGACTGCAGCACAAACAACCAAATTATGAGAAATAAATTACAGTTTTAAAAAATCCCCTGTTTTAATTACTGCAAATGTTACTATGACTAGGTAAGAATTATTTTTAATCACCTATAATTACATGGATGGTGTACATCTAAGAGCATAAAGTCAGTATCCAAAAGCACCAATTAAAAAAAAAAAACCAAACCCTAAGGCAAACTTTACTTTTGTTTGAAATATGCAATATTTTCCCTCTATATATGTCCCCGCCCAAATAAATTTTATGGTTAGAATTACTAGTTTTTAGTAAATACAGAAAGGCAGATAGAAGCATCCTTTCTCTGAATTCAGTGGGTTTGTGCCTTATCCAGTTTGAGCAAATTCTTGGCGAATATTTCATGAACTCCCAAGAGACGAATTTATTTAATATATTTAGGAGACATGTAAAATAAAGTCGCCTAGGTTTTAAAGTTTCAGAAATTCCCTGTGCCAGAGAGAGCTCCCTAGACCTTGCAATTAATAGTTGGGATTATAAAGGAATGCGCAAAATGGAATTCTTTCTTATCACTGCGTATTAGGAGCTTCCATTCTAGGTAGAATTTTTCGTCCTTTACTTCACGACGGAGGGAAGGAGAGCTAGGTCTGCGGTTGGAGGAGTGTCTATAAATAGAAGGTGAAGTGTTCTAATACCCGGAGGGTGCGTCACAGCGTCCCTCCCCTGAGCTGCGAGCGGCCAGGCGGCCGCGGTAGCCACTGCGCGGCACCGGGACGTCCGCCCGGCTTCCCGCTCCCAGCCTATCCGGCTGTCACCCAGCATCTGGGGACTTGGGGGACAGGAGCTGGCCTGGGGAGGCGCGAGGCGGCCCCCGCATCCTCCCGACCCCACCGCCTCATGTGGCATTGGACGGACCCACCCCCGTGTGCACGATCCCAGGACCCAGGCGCCCCTGCCCATGTGGCCGCCGCACGCCGCCGCCGCCCCCTCCCCAACCGTCCCTCCCTTCTCCCCGCGGGCGCAGGGAGAACAATAACCCGCAGCGCGCGGGGGA
>SJYA01001797.1:1702364-1722765 GCA_006410615.1 Neotragus moschatus
TCATCTGCATATCTGAGGTTATTGATATTTCTCCTGGCAATTTTGATTCCAGCTTGTGCTTCCTCCAGCTCAGCATTTCTCATGATGTACTCTGCATATAAGTTAAATAAGCAGGGTGACAATATACAGCCTTGACGTACTCCTTTTCCTATTTGGAACCAGTCTGTTGTTTCATGTGCAGTTCTAACTGTTGCTTCCTGACCTACATATAGGTTTCTCAAGAGGTAGGTCAGGTGATATGGTATTCCCATCTCTTTTAATCTCCCCAGGAAAAAAATCTTAAGCCAGCGCTTACAGGTGTAGAAGTAAAAGTATTTGGGGTTTCACAGGATTTCTTAGCCCACCTTTTTTAGTTGAAGGCCTTGTAAGATGTGAAATCATAGGTAAGTGAGAAGTGAGAAGAGGGAGGAGGAGGCTAGCACTTGAATGAGCCACTACAGAGATTTAACACACTTGAATAACAAGACGTTGATGATATGGGAGAGCCCTGGCGTTCAGTGATGCCTAATGACTGGCTCGCACTCTCAAGATCATCATCTGGAGCCCAGCAGGAACCCACCGATTAAGATCACTCCTGGTGAAAGGCCAGAGCCATGTATCCAAATACTTCCACTTTATTCCCACTTGATAACCCATGTGTAATCCTTCCTGGCAGGCTGTATCCTAATGGGAGTCAGCTGACCTCAACAACATGGTGTGCAGTCTAACCCGCACACACCACAACCCTGTCATCTTCTTCTGTGTCCTTTGCTCAAGCATCTCTTCTCTCTGCCCTCATGTCTACCACATCTTTTCTTTTTTTAATTAATTGTTTCTTTTAATTGGAGGATAATAACTTGACAATATTGTGATGGTTTTTGCCATACATCAACATGAATCAGCCACAGGTGTACGTATCCACCCATCCTGAACCCTCCTCCTGTCTCCCTCCCCACCCCATCCCTCCCGGTTGCCCCAGAGCACTGGGTTTGAGTGCCCTGCTTCATGCATCGAACTTGCACTGATCATCTGTTTTACATACGGCAATATACATGTCTCAAAGCTATTCTCTCATATCTTCCCACCCTCACCTTCTCCCACATAGTCGAAAAGTCTGTTCTTTACATCTATGTCTCTTTTGCTGCCTTGCATATAGGATCATTATTACCATCTTTCTAAATTCCACATATGTGCATTAATATACTATATTGGTGTTCCTTTTTCTGACTTACTTCACTCTGTACAATAGGCTCCAGTTTCATCCACCTCATTAGAACTGACTCAAAATACATTCTTTTTTTATGGCTGAGTAATGATGCTAGTAAAGTAATGCTCAAAATTCTCCAAGCCAGGCTTCAGCAATACGTGAACCGTGAACTTCCAGATGTTCAAGCTGGTTTTAGAAAAGGCGGAGGAACCAGAGATCAAATTGCCAACATCAGCTGGATCATGGAAAAAGCAAGAGAGTTCCAGAAAAACATCTNAGAAGAACTGACTCGTTTGAAAAGACCCTGATGCTGAGAGGGGTTGGGGGCAGGAGGAGAAGGGGACGACAGAGGATGAGATGGCTGGATGGCATCACCGACTCAATGGACATGAGTTTGGGTAAACTCCAGGAGTTGGTGATGGACAGGGAGGCCTGGCGTGCTACGGTTCATGGGGTTGCAAAAAGCAGGACACAACTGAGCTATTGAACTGAACTGAACTGATGGCTGATTCATGTTGAGATTTGACAGAAAACAAAATTCTGTAAAGCAATTATCCTTCAATAAAAAATAAATAAATTAAAAAAAGAACCTTTAAAAAAAAAAGATGAGGATTATAATAGTACTTCACAGTTTCCCTAGGTAAACACATCACATCAAATTGGGTTAGTTAATAAATATATGAAACGCTATTGATACTATTGGGGCTCCCCTGATGGCTCAGCAGTAAAGAAGTCACCTGCAATGCAGGAGACACTGGTTCAATCCCTGGGTTGGGAAGATCCCCTGGAGAAAGAAATGACAACCCACACCAGTATTCTAGCCTGAGAAATCTCATAGACAGAGGAACCTGGCAGGCTACAGTCCATGGGGTTGCAAAAGAGTCCGACATGACTTAGCCACTGAATTTTCAAACTTTCACCTAATAGTACAAATCATATAAGGTTGCTGCTATCAGCTTTAAATGTCAAGTGACTCACACAGAATACACGATATGTAAATGTGTTTTCCCCCCACCCCTCCATATACGTTATCTCGAAAATCTGACCATCTTCCCAGCCAATATCCTGAGTCAAACTGCCATTCCGCCTCACCTGTGTCCCTGACTGGTTTCTGAATATTCACTCTTCTGACACCATCCTGCCACACTCCGATCTGTTCTTTGCAAGGGAGCCAGAGCTGTCCCCTACGTTCAAATCTGAGCATGCTGTCCCCGTGCCTGGAAGCTCCTCCATCATTCTGAGGATAAAGGCCAACTTTTATGTCAGGCGAGTGTATGCTCCTCAGTTTTTGTCTCGTCACAACAAAGATTTGGAGTGATGGACATTAAAGTCCCCTCGGCATGTCACAGCTCTCAGGTCTCGAACAGACCATGTTATAGCTCTTAGACAAATCAGTGTTACAGCTCAGTGTTACAGCTCTATTTTATTTAGAAAATAGCAGGAAAATCCATCTTCGAGGCATGAGGGCACGTCGATCCAAAGACGTGAAGACAAGAGCGCCCCAGCATGCAGGAGAGAGAGAAGGAGCCCTTTGACTCCTCTTTTTATATGTTTTTTTTTCTTCCCCCTGGGCCTGCCCTATCGCAGGCTTTTCTCTTCCTTGTCTTTTAGCCACCGCCATTTTGGACTCCTTTTCTCTATTCTAAGTACCTAACATTTTACAAATAGCTTTCAAGGGCCCTCATGATCCTGGCTCCTACTCCAGCCCCGTCTGAATTCTAGAAGACTGTGGTAACTAGTAATCTGACTTCAGCATGAGTGGTACATGAAGGATTAAGAAGTATAGTCCCCCTTTCTGCAACAAGGGGATCCTCTCAACATGCCAGTTTCCAGAAAACCTGGAAAACTGCTGCCTCCCTCAAATTCTTCCTCTCCCCAAATCCCGAGACTCCACTGTTAGTTTTCTTGGCCTCATGAAACAATAGTACCCCCAAGAGGGGCAATACTTCCTTCTTTTCTTGGGTGGACACCTGGCTTCTCCAAACAAAGGATAGAAATGTTTGGTTCATGGCCCAAGATTGAGCATAGGCTAACAGGGGTTGACTCCCTTGCTTCAAGTGACAAACCACAGAAAAGCCTTAGTCTTGTGAGGAAAGTGGACACTCTTTCCGCCCAGGAGAGAGAATGAGGAGCCACACAAAGAAGAATGGTTCTCACATTTAAGCATGCAGCAGACTTCCCTGGGGGCCGCGGGACTTCTTAAAGCACATTGTGGGCAGCACCCTAGAGACTCAGACTCAGGATCTGGGGTGGAACGGGGGTGAGGTCAGCAGGCCTGTGAGAAACCACCCTGAGACCGTGAGACTTACCCTGAGACTGTGGCATCTCCATGGCCGATGTCGTGGCAACTCCTGAGCTTTACATGCTTTATCTGCCCTCGTTTTGGAGGGGCAACTCAATGGACATGAGTGTGAGCAGGTTCTGGGAGATGAAAGCCTTGCGTGCTGCAGTCCATGGGGTCACAAAGAATTGGACTTGATTTAGCAACTAAATGACAAGGCAGCCAGGTCAGAAAATGAAGCCTGTAGCCTGACAGATGAGGGAGCCCAGCTTCATGGAGGGTGTGACCACAAGCAGGCTCCAGAGGAGCAGCCACACCAGGGAGAGCTGAGGGCAGGGGGAGTGGGAAGTATAGGTTTAGGGGGCCTTTTGTCCTGACACCTCAAAGCCACTCACTCTGTGCCTGGCAGAGCCTTTAGTTTCTAAAGATCCAGAATCAGAGACACCTGCTTCAAACGTCTGATGGAGACGTTCCCCCTACCTCATTAGCAGCAGACACCAACATCCGTGTCCATGTCCATCACCCTCAGAGCAGTTCACCCTTACGTTGAAGTCCTGTTCTCTGCGGGGTAAGACTGAAGACCATGGGCTTGGGACCCACATTTTCACATGTGCGAGAGAAGGTTTTAGTGATAGGAAGATAGGCAAGAGGGAAGTGAGAGGGACAGAGCCCCCTCTGTGAAGGGAAGGGAAGGGAAGGTGAAGGGAAATACACAGGAGGGAGATATAACCCCTGAAGAACATCTGTTTCCATAGTGATGGCCCAGAAGGGAAGCAGAGGTCTCCCTGGTATCTGCCCCTTGCCGCCTGCTCCTGCCTAACAGGGAGACTGTGGAGGAAAGGTGGATGCTGGACGCTGACCCCTCAAAGACTTTCCATTTGCGGTAGCAGCAGAGGGGAGGGAAAATCTACATCATTCGTGGCTGTAAACTTTTAGGCAGAAGGTACCAGGCAGGGTTGACTTATCTGAGCAGGGGTGACAGATGCTGGGCCAGACCTACTAGTGTTTAAGAGGACGAGTTTGGAGGTAGAGAGAACGATAGCCTAGGGGCTAGAGCTAGGGTAGGTACAGTGGTTGGAATGGAGTTGAGGGCCCCTTCCCAGCACAAGTCAATTGGATCAGCTGAAGCCATGTGCCCTATGAGACAACCAGCGGCCCAGTAATCAGGGAGAATGATTCAGTTTCCAGGGGGGTCTAAGAGGTGGTGATGCAAAAGTTAAGCTCTTCTGGTGCAACTGCTGACAAGGTTCTCAGTGGAAGAACCGCAAGACAAGCTGCACAAGGATGTCCACCGCAGAAGCGTGATAGCAGAGGATGCTCACAAAAAGACTGAGGTCAGAATTCCAATCCTAGTTTGACTTCTCACCAACTGTGTAAGAGCAAGTCACTTAAACTCCCCATAACCATCATTTTTAAGAGGGGAAAACAATAGCACCCAGTCAAGAAGGTGGTTATGATCCCCAACTATGGATAGAACCCAGGCCCTCGACAATAAAAGTGCCAACTCTTAACAATGGACCACCAGAGAATTCTTGATGATACATTATTAAGTGAAGAAATAAAACACATGTGGGTCACAATCCCACCTATGTGAAAAGGAGCCACTGTATTTTTCTCTGTGTTCGTGTTTATAAACACATGAGAGGAGTTAGGAAGGATCACATGGTTAACAGTGGTGAATTCTGGGGAGTCGAATTGGGGAAGTGGGTAAAAGGGGATTTTGCCGGCTCACTCACAGGCATCTGGGATGTTTGGGTATTTGTGGGTGCAGTGAGTGAGGAAAGTAAGCAATGTGGAAGTGGGAGGCACCCTCTGTCTTAGGGGCTGGGACCTGCAAGTAAGGCTGTGCCAAGGTCTCAGTACCTACTTAGTTGTCCAGGAACCTCATGTGTGCCCTTGGGTAACACTCTCTGAGCTTTCTCACTGTGGGTGGCACTGTTTACAAAGCACACGCCGCCTGCCTACTTGCTTCCTTTGTTCAGTGGCCCTTCTTCCCTCATGGTCAGGGCCACCTGCCTGACTTGGTCCCAGTCAGGGTCTAGCCCAGTTCAGGCTCCACACCAATCTAGTACCCAGCTGGGGAAAGAGGAAGAGTTAGAGACAAATTGTTTGGTGCTCAGCATTGAGTGAGGTTTGCTGTGTTGATCCGAGTGTGAAATTTAGCTGGACACACTCTGGTGGCACAGATGGTTAAAAAAAAAAAAAAATCTCCCTGCAGTGTGAGAGACCCAACTTTGATCCCTGGGTTGGAAAGCTCCCCTGGAGAAGGGCATGGCAACCCATATCAGTATTCTTGCCTAGAGAATCCCATAGACAGAGGAGCCTGGCAGGCTATAGTCCGTGGGGTCGCAAAGAATCAGACATGACTGAGTGACTAACATTTTAATTTTCACAACCATTCTAGGTAAAGAGTACCTTTCCCAGTGCTTCTGACAACTGGGAGTAGCCGTATGACTAGGTTTGACCAATGAATAGAAGTAATATATAACATTTCTGTCTTTTGGATTTCAAATAAAATTTCCTCCCTGTTCTCCTTCACCCCGCCTATGGGCTGGACCCCAACATGGTGCTGGTAAGCCAGCTGTACCAATGGGCAAGGAGAGCTGGAGCAACAACTTCAGACACAGTGAAGGGAGCTGTGAGCAGAGGGCAGGTTCCTAGACAACCTCGTGGAGCTGTAGTTTCGTGGAGCTTCCTGTTTCTCAGTGTTGCTTGAGAGAGGAATAAAATTCTATCATGGAAGCCATGTTATGTTGAGTCTCTTTGTTACAACAGCTATATCCAGCTATACCTTAACTAAAATATTAGGCTTCCATGCTGTTTGGATCAATCTCAAGATCTACCTGCCTATAAATTCTCCATGCTGGAGTCCTGGCTCCAGTGACCTACAGCCCCAGTGAAACTGACCATCTTCCTGGATTTCCGACTATCACCAAGTCCAGGATTATCAATCATCATACTTTGCCTGTCTGTCCGGGCACCTCCGCTTTCTGTGTGGAGCTGCCTCTTGCAGACGTCTTGCTGGCACTACCAAGGTTTACCTATCGCCATACCCTCTGGATGCTAAACTCTACCCTCACTGCTCCTTCGGCTGGCTGTGGCTCCCTGGGGTCTGTCTACGCCAGGAGATTTGCTTCCAGGCCCTGACTCCTCCTTGTCCATCCTGTCCTATAGCAATTAACGAGACCATGCCTGGTTATGTCCTGAGATAAGTGGGGAAAGGGTTGCCGGGCTCCTAACAGGAAGCATATAATATGAGTGCTTGGTCTCCCTTGACCTGACACTTCCCTACCAGTCCCGAAGCCAACTGGCTTGCAGTCTGTTTGCAGTGCCAAACCCAGCAAATGACTACCTGGGGCTTTGGTAATAGAGATACCTTTCACTGTTTGATGACTTACACTTCTGTTTGCTTTCCTTCACACAATTTGACAGTTGATAATGTAGCATCAGACACTGAGGATGACCTGAGGATGGGAACAGCTTCAGGAACACAAAGAAATTTCAAGTTTGGGATGCACACGGGTCTGACTTCAGGTAAAGAATCACCCAGGCTCCTAGTGAGAAATGCATTCCATTTACTCTGCACAGTGGAAGGAAACTCACTCAGGGTCCTGAATCAGGCAGCTACTATTTACTTATGCAAAACATTAAGACAAAATCATTAAAGCCCCCTTTCCTGGTAATTGTCTCAGAAATTGCGTTCCCTGGCCGAGCAATTAGTTTTATACATAGCAAGAAGATATTCGAGTTAGTAATCTTGAGTTTTTATGATTCAATCAATATTTTGCTTGCTGCGGGCTGCTTTGCTAGTATAAATTTTGAGTACAGTGCATGTGGGGTATATAAATATTTAGCCAGCCATTGAAGCAGCAATTAATGAAATCACTTCTATTCTTTACTTTGGAAGACACCGTTGGTAGTATACTAGTATGAGGTGTTTATTTCAGCGCCTATCATGGATGGGAAACTAAATTGCTATTGTTCTGTATGGTTTATCATTCTGTCCCTTTCCATATCCATACTGCAAACCTCTCTTTCCATATCCATACTGCAAACCTCTCTTTTAGATGCATCTCCTTCAAACAGATCTTAAATAACCTAGTCACTTGCCTCAGATGGTTTTGACCTGATTTTAACTTGGCAGCCATGCTTCTCTGTTTTAAGATTTGCAGTGTTTTGTGTGTGTGTTGCCACTCCACTACTCTTGCCTGGAAAATCTCATGGATGAGGAGCCTGGTGGGCTGCAGTCCACGGGGTCGCTAAGAGTTGGACACGACTGAGTGACTTCACTTTCACTTTTCACTTTCATGCTTGGAGAAGGAAACTCACTCCAGTGTTCTTGCCTGGAGAATCCCAGGGACGGTGGAGCCTGGAGGGCTGCCATCTATGGGGTTGCACAGGGTCGGACAGGGCTGAATCGACTTAGCAGCAGCAGCAGCTTGTGTGTTGTATGTGTGTGTGTTAATATCACCTATGTAACTAGGAGTCGCAACCAGGACTAATTACTAAACCCTCCCTTTTAGAATAGAATGATTTAATTTAAAAAAAATTTTTTATATTGGAGTATAGCCAATTAACAATATGGTGGTAGTTTCAGGTGGATGGCAAAGGGACTCAATCATAAATATACATGTATCTATTCTCCCCCAAACTCCCCTTCCATCTAGGCTGCCACATAACATTGAGCAGAGTTCCTTATGCTATACAGTAGGACCTTGTTGCTTATCCATTTTAAATTTAGCAGTGTGTATGTGTTGATTCCAAACTCCCTAACTATCCCTTCCCCCTCATTTTCCCCCAAAACCCCTATCCACCCCACCCCCACCCCACCAGTAACCATAAGCTTATTCTCTAAGTCTGTGAGTCTGTTTCTGTTTTGTAAATATGTTCATTTGCATCATTTCTTTTTAGATTCTGCATATAAAGGATAACATATACAATATTTCTCCTCTGTCTGACTTGCTTCACTCAGTATGACAGTCTCTAGGTCCATCCATGTTGCCGCAAGTGGCATTATTTTAGGATGTGATGACTTCAAAAAAGAAAAATTGGGGGCTTCCCTGGTGGTCCAGGTGTGGCAAGTCTGCCTTGCAATGCAGAGGACACTGGTTTAATCCCTGCTCCAGGAAGATCCCACATGCAGTGGGGCAACTGAGCCCATGTACAACGACTGAGCCCACACACTGCAACTACTGAGCCTGAGTGCCTAGAGCCCTCTGCAACAAGAGAAGCCACCACAATGATAAGCCTGCACACAATAACAAAAAATAGCCCCCACTCACCACAACTGGAAAAAGTTCCCAAGCAGCAACGAAGACCCACCACATCCAAAATATTAAAAAAATAAATCTTTAAAAAAAAGAGAGAGAGAGAAATCTACATAATGAGTCCAAACCTATCACTCAATTCAATTCAGTTCAGTTGCTCAGTCGTGTCCTACTCTTTGCGACCCCATGAACCGCAGCATGCCAGGCCTCCCTGTCCATCACCAACTCCCGGAGTTCACCCAAACTCATGCCCATTGAGTTGTGATACCATCTAACCATCTCATCCTCTGTCGTCCCCTTCTCCTCCTGCCCTCAATCTTTCCCAGCATCAAGGTCTTTTCAAATGAGTCAGTTCTTCACATTAGGGGGCCAAAGTATTGGAGTTTCAGCTTCAGCATCAGTCCTTCCAATGAACACCCAGGACTGATCTCCTTTAGGATGGACTGGTTGGATCTCCTTGCAGTCCAAGGGACTCTCAAGAGTCTTCTCCAACACCACAGTTTAAAAGCATGGATTCTTCGGCACTCAGCTTTCTTTATAGTCCAGCTCTCACAACCATACATGACCACCGGAAAAATCACAGCCTTGACTAGACGGACCTTTGTTGACAAAGTAATGTCTCTGCTTTTCAATATACTATCTAGGTTGGTCATAACTTTCCTTCCAAGCAGTAAGAGTGTTTTTATATCATGGCTTCAGTCACCATCTGTAGTGATTTTGGAGCCCCCAAAATAAAGTCAGTTACTGTTTCCACTGTTTCCCCATCTATTTGCCATGAAGTGATGGGACCGGATGCCATGATCTTCGTTTTCTGAATGTTGAGCTTTAAACCAACTTTTTCCCTTTCCTCTTTCACTTTCATCAAGAGGCTCTTTAGTTCCTCTTCACTTTCTGCCATAAGGGTGGTGTCATCTGTATATCTGAGGTTATTGATATTTCTCCTGGCATTCTTGATTCCAACTTGTGTTTCTTCCAGTCAAGCATTTCTCATGATGTACTCTGCATAGAAGTTAAATAAGCAGGGTGACAATATACAGCCTTGACGTACTCCTTTTCCTATTTGGAACCAGTCTGTTGTTCCATGTCCAGTTCTAACTGTTTCTTCCTGACCTGTATACAGGTTTCTCAAGAGGCAGGTCAGGTGGTGTGATATGCCCATCTCTTTCATAATTTTCCACAGTTTATTGTGATCCACAGAGTCAAAGGCTTTGGCATAGTCAAAAAAGCAGAAATAGTTGTTTTACTGGAACTCTCTTGCTTTTTCGATTAAATACCAAAACAGTCCCTTCTTTCAACTGGTTGTTTTGTCTAAATCAAGATTTCCCAGAACATGTTCCTCAGCATACGTATTCATGGGATGCTAAAAGAATTCTATTTTCTTTCTATTTGGCAAGTCAAGTGAGAAAAGGAAAAGGTGATATAACCTGGTTGTCAGTTACTTCTCTAGCCAAGAGACGTCTTAAGGATAAAAACTAAATGTCCTCTGTCCTGTGCTTTTCAGGCTGAATTTTTAAGAGGGTTTTAACTCTAATGTGTCCTAGACGAGAGCTATCAACTGTTTGTACATTTTTCTAATGTGTGATTGCTTGGTTCTGGTATTTGGTTGTAAAATTGAATCAATATGACAAACACAGAGCTGCAATGGTTTTATTAAAAGGGGGAGCTCTGTTTTTTTTTTTTTAATTTTTTAGGTAATCAGGGACGTTGATGTGTGAATTGAGTATTGTTATATTAAGAAAAATATTTTAATCTTGTTAGGCATAATAATGACACTTTCTGTAAGAAAATCTCTTCCTTTTTTTGGAGATATACTCTAAGATATTTAAGGATGGAATAGCAAGCTGTCTGAAATTTCCTTTAAAATAGTTCAGCAAAAAAAAAAAAGAGAGAGAGTGAGAAGGGGGGAAGTAGGCATAGATGAAATAAGTAGGAAGAATCGTGATAGTTGTTGCAGCTGGATGATGAGCAGGTAAATGTTTTTACAGCCTCTAATTTACATTCAACGATTTTTATAAAGCAAAGTTTTAAAAAATGTTCTCTGGTCAAACAGGATTGAGGAATTCTAGTTTTTGTAAAATTAAGCATTTTTCTTTACTATGGGCCTTCTTATAATCTTCATATGTTAGTGTGTAGGTAAATCTTTTGATTTTCCTTTGCCGAACATCTCAAAAGACTGATATTCTGCCAAATAAGCTAACATACATTAAGAAACACTGGCCTAAATTCCACCTAAGATCTGGTTCAGATTGAATTGCCTGCGCCAATCACTGTTGGACTTTGTGACAATTTGCTTTTCTTTCTGTCTTCATCCAATTCAGCTATACGCAGCCAAGCGCTGGGGTGGAGTTTTAGGACCATCAGATGGTGTGAGGTTTAGGCCTTGGCTCAGCCACTTATTAACTCTCTTATCTCAGGCATGTCATTTAACATTTTCACTCCTCAGTCCCTTCATCTGTGAAAAGGATGATCATAGTACTTATCCCACAGAACTGTTATACAGAATAATTTATCAATAGACAATGTCTGTAAAGCATTTCATGCACTGTCCAATTCAGGTAAATGAAAGTTGCTCACTCGTGTCTGACTCTTTGCAACCCCATAGACTATACAGTCCATGGGATTCTCCAGGCCAGAATACTGGAGCAGGTAGCCTTTCCCTTCTCCAGGGGATCTTCCCAATCTGGGATCGAACCCAGGTCTCCCGCATTGCAGGCAGATTCTTTACCAGCTGAGCCACCAGGGAAGCCCATAATTCAGGTAAATCCTCAATAAATCTGAGTCATTATTATTATAATTCACTCTTTAAGAGCCAGCTTAGATTGTATTCTCTTTGTGAAGCCTTCTGAATTTCCTTCACTCAAAATGAATTCTCTTTTCTTCTACATTCCAGTAGGTTTTATATTTTTATCATGTGATTAATTATAAATGCCTTGAAGATAGAGGCCATGCCTTACTCAATTCCGTATCACTCTAGCATCCCAACACAAGCAACCAAACCCAAATGGGTGAGAAAGGTGTTCATCCCTGCAGATTCATCTTTAAGTCCTTGAAGGACCCATATCACATGGCTTACATATCATGGCTTAGCCACTTCTAGCTGCAAGAAAGGCCAGGAAATATAGTCCTCATCCCATACCTCCCTCCACAAGGCTATGGTCTATGTATCCACCTCTGTATCAGTCTTCTGTGTATGAATCTATCCGTCTATCTACACATCTGAGATGAAGTCAAAGGGTCAAGGCTAGTCCTGCAAAGGCCCATTGCCTGCTCTCTGGTGGCTGGAGAAGACTCTCACTGCCTTTGTTGTTGTTGCTGTTTTTTCAGTCACTAAGTCGTGTGTGACTCTGTCACCCCATGGACTGCAGCACACCAAGCTTCCCTGTCCTTCACTATCTCCTGGAGTTTGCTCAGACTCATGTCCATTGAGTCAGTGATGCCGTCCAACCATCTCATCCTCTGTCACCCTCTTCTCCTCTTGCCCTGAGTCTTTCCCAGCATCAGGGTCTCTTCCAATGAGTCAGCTCTTCACATCAGGTGGCCAAAATATTGGAGCTTCAGCCTCAGTCCTTCAAGTGAATATTCAGGATTGATTTCCTTTAGGATTGACTGTTTCAATGTCCTTGCTGTCAAATGCATTCTCAAGAATCTTCTCCAGCACCACTCACTGCCTTTAATATAGCGATTTCAGTTTCCTGATGTTATAAATATCACTGGGCCTTTGACACATTAGAAAACATCTTTTGGACTGACACATTTGAATACTATTTAGAAAAAATAGTATTCAAATCAGGGAAAAAAATAACACAAGTGCCTCTATAGCAGTATTGTCCCCATTGAGGCACAGCAAGCACACACACTGACTATTTTGACAGGAAAACATGCAATATTTACTTTGGCAACAGCCAGACTTCACAGTTATTACTTCCCAGGACTAAGCTATATAATCATACATCTTCTAGAAGAACATGCAGGCAGCAATATGAAACTCAGGATTTAATCAAATTATACCTGTTTCTTTAGCATAAGCCTGTTTTCTGTCAATTTCTAGGCATCTTTTCATTTGATTTTCCTGACATGGCATATAAGTGAGAAATCAGGTTAATCCAGTAGTGAAGACATGCAAACGGCAGAGACCTGATTGGAATAAGCTTTGGGCCAAAAGAGCTTAATTGAGTGCCTTTTCTTTTCTAGTTATGGTAGAAAGGAGCTAATACAATCAAGAACACATAGCTCTTCAGTTCCCACAGGAATAACTAACTAATCATGGAGAATAACGAAGAATCCACAGATGATCTAAAACCTTCATATTAACTGCCACATTTTGCTTTCTCCTTTGATGAAATTTCTCTCAACCAGCAGACAAGTATAAATGATGATTGTTTGTCTATTTTCTCTTTTTTCCTCTTTCTCTTATCACTTAGGGCATTTCTTCTTATTGAAATTAATAAAAATATATTAACTGAATATTTGCTGTGCAATGTAAGAAAGACAAACTATATGAGGCCACTGCTCTCACTAGGTTAATTTACAATACAGTTGACTATTTATAATTTTTGTTCATTTTTAACCCAAGTTATGGTGTACTGTATAACTACTATGCACCTTGGGTTTTTGCTTATGTATCATGAAAAGGGAAATATGGAATATACAGGACTTTCCAGGTGGTGCTGGTGATAAAGAACCCGCCTGCCAGTGTAGGAGACGTAAGAGGCATGTGTTCGATCCTTGGGTTGGGAAGGTTCTCTGGAGGAGGGCATAGCAAACCCACTCCAATATTCTTGCCTAGAGAATCCCATGTGACCCTACCGTTGACAGGGTCACAAAGAGTCGGATACAACTGAAGTGAGGCAGCATGCACACATGGAATATATAGTAGTGTGGAATATTCCTATAATAGGAGCATGGATTTCAAAAGAAGTACCCCCATTCTTTTTTTAATAGCTACATAATATTTCAGTGCATGAAAACAGCATAACTTACTTAACCAGTCCCTAAATGATTCAGATTAAATCTTTTGCAATTGCAAATAATGTTCCAATGAATAACTATACTTCTCCACTTCCCACTTGGACAAATATATCTGTAGAACAAATACACAAAGTTTGAACTAATGGCTTGCATGTCAGAGAGCATCTGCTCTTGTGATGTGACCTCTATTGCAATCAAAATAGCCATTGTCACACTGTCCTCCATGAAGGAAGACAATTTGTGTACTCCACAAACACATATCCACTCATATTTGGCACCTTACTGTTGAATGCAGTTACCAAACAAGGAAATTACCACATTTTAATAAATTTTGCCAATTGAAAAGATTTAAAACTCATATTTTAAACTTACATTTATTTTATTATGAATGAGGACAAGTACTTTTCCCATGTTGAAGCAGGTATTTAGATCTATTTGTGGATTCTCTATTCTGCTTCATTGATCCATCTGTTATCTGTTTTTTTCAGAGTTAAGAAGGATGATTCTTAAGTTTTACAAAAGTTAGAAGGTATAGCTGAGCTCTACCACTGATCAGCTATCTTGAATAAATTCCTTCATCTCTGCAATCTTAGCTTCTCCACCTACAAAATGAGCATTCAATCCCATAAGCTCCTTTACTCAAGGTAAGTTTGTTGAGTGTTAGGCTCTGTGCCGAGGATGCAAAGAGGGGCCAAATAAGACTCCATCTCTATTGTCACAGTGTTTACAGTCAGTGTAGGGAGGAGGCAGACACTGTTCAAATTCTGACATAGATCATTGAGAGACTGTAGCAAAGGAAACTTAGGAGATATTGGAGAGGAGGGAGTCGGGAGAAGGCCGTACTGATTTCTTTTGGAAGGAAGTGATATGGAAACTGAGGTCTGGTGGGAAAGGAATTAGCCAGGTGAAGCCAGAGGAGTGGTGAAAAGAGTTTTCCAGGTTGACTTTCTGCCATGTGAGGGCTTGGCATGAATGAAGACCTCTGTTCTGTAGCTGGAGATAGAAAATGATGGTAAAATAGTAGGAGAGGAGGGGCTAAAGAAGTATACAGGACTCAACCCATGGAGAAACATGGACAGATATTTTGGTCTTTCTCTTAAGCATTTGCTTTGCCTGGGACCTATAGGAAGTAAAGTCTGCATTAAAGATTAAAGCGGTGACATCTATTGGAAGGTGAAAGCCCAGGGCAGCGAGAGTGAGGAAAAAGGGAGGCAAGGCAATGAAATGCTATTTATGTGTTATCACTCTCTCACCAGGTCACCAGGAGTCTCAGCTGCAAAGAAACACAGCTGATCAATGGCCAGATGTGTTGTTCAGCCCGCAGGATTGCTCCAGGAAGCTTACAAGGAAAATCAAATTTCAGAGCAGTTCTTAGTAGGGAGAAAAAAAGGAGTAATTCATCTGCTTCATAGTCGCCTTTCTTCTGTCGCTCATTTGTTGGTTTCTCACACTGCAGAAAGCTAACCCCTCTGCACTTTCAGAGTGCATCTCTCAGCCCCTCTCTGGTCAGGTTGGAGGGGTGGCATTTTATTCAAACCTGGAAGCTGAGTTGTGGGTAGAATGCCAACTGAGAGAAAAAGAAGGACGCACACAAGGGAATTTGAGAAACACATGGAGTTTGTGCCCAACATACCATTAAAGGATTCCATGCAAGAATGATGTGATCTGGAGAAGAACTTAAAGAGTGTCGAGAATGGTTATGTGGAAAGCAGTTGTAACAATCCAGAAGAGAGTAGATGGTGTCTAGGGCTGGGGTGGTGGGTGTAGAAATGGAGAGAAGTGAATAAATAAGAGAAATTTTAGGAAGTAACATTGTTGTGGCTAACAAAATGGTTGGATTTGAGAAATAGGGAAAAGTATTGAGGATATCAGGCTTATGATCTGAGAAATCCAGTGGATGGTAGCATCATTTGCTGAGATAGGGATCTGAGGTAGAAAACCAAGTTGGGGAGGGGCGATCTTGACTTGGAGCTTGGACTTGTGCCTATGAGAAACCTCACTGGAGATTTCAAATAGGCAAATGAATATATGAGTCTGATTGTTGGGGCTGTACACATACATGGTAGGGATTGAATGTAGATTGAGAGAGGGAAACTGAAAAACGTAAACATTTAATGGCTCTGCAGAGAACAATGGCCTTGGAAAGAAGACAAAGAATAGGCATCTGAAGTGCCTTAAGTAGACTCTTAATTTACTTTTCTAGTAATTATTTAAATACTGTTTGTTATGCATTTAAAAACAGTATTCAAAATGACGTAGTGGCAAAGATAATCAAATATGTGGCTGTTTGCTTTTTGATCATATCAATAAACTTCTACAATCTAAACAAACAACAACAAAAAGAACCGGCAAAGAAGTAGGAGGAAAATAAGAAGAGCTTCAGGTCCTTGAAGCCCAGGGAAGAGGTTCAGGAGCAAGGGTTCCCAGAAAGGGTAAGAGAGGTGAGGACTGTCCTTCACTTCAGCAACTTGGTGGTCATTAGTTATTTTAGCTGAAGTGATGGAACTGAAGACTGAGAGGAGCTGATGAAAAGCAACCCATTCAAGATACTTCACTGGGAAGGAGAGAAGGAGGAATAATAGCAGGAAGGGGCTCGGGGTTGAGACAGGTGTTTTGTTTTATCTTAAGAGACTTGAGCATGTCTAAATGTAAATGGAAAGATTCAGACTCAGGTAAGGGTTGAATATACAGGGGAGAGGAGCCACGTTACAACCTGAGACTCCAAAGAGGACAGGAGGGGCTGGGATCAAAAGGTAGGTCCTGACCTCAGGATGGGAGCATCCACTGAGAGATGGGAGGAAAGGAAGGGAGATGGCGCCAGGGAAGGTGGGGCTGTAGCAGGAAGTTGAGGGTCTGGCTCAATGGCTTCATTTTCTAAAAAAGTAGGAGGTAGGTCATGTGCAGAAATGGGGAGAGGGTGGGAGGAAGAAGGGTAGGCAAGAGAGTGGAGAGGGTTGGAAATAGAAACTTCCAATTTAGTGATTGAAAAAACTTCCTTCATGGGCCGGTTGGAGGAGAGAGAACTGGGTGGAGGGAACAGGAGAAATGCAAAGGGAGGAAGGAAAGACAGAAGGGCGCGGCCACAACCAACTGGCCAGCGTCTGCCTCCCGGCTCACCTTTTAGCCAGCCTTGGCTCTGATCTTCCAGGTCATAGACAAGGAAGCAAACAAGGTGGGTTTGATAGAGCAATCCACAGTTTTGGGCTTCTAGATAACTGGAAGAGGGTATCATTTTTATGACTCACAAATATTAACACAAGGACCAATCCATTTCTGAAAACTCTTCCTTTATTGTGGCATCATGGTGATACTTCCCAGTGTTGGCACTGGAAAATAAAATACTGTGAGCATCCACTAAAATTTTAATGCAGAAGTATGTTAAAACTCTTTTGTTCCCCAGGCTTTTCTTTTCAGCTAGGACAGGACCTGACTGTTTAACTTGTGGTTAAGGATTATTTGCACGGGGCACCTTGGTAGGTGAAATGTAGTGGATTTGGCGTTTTGCCCATGGAACACTGGGCAGGAGCTCCAGTTACAAATTGCAGCTGTATAAAATAACAGGAAATGTGGGGCTTTGAAAGATTCCACTGGAAAGATTAATTATTTGGAAAAGAGTTATGCCGCAGCTTCGTGTGCTTTTGGAGAAAAGGTGGCCTGTGCCATTTTTAATAGTGCAAAAGAAAATTCTGCTACTAGGCAAAAGAGTGGAAGAGAGGAGCTCTTGCTTCCTGGAGGGGCTCACATGTAGTTTTAAAACCATCTTTATTCTCTTTGTTGGAAGACGAGGAGTTGGAAATGAAAGCCAGATGGGATCCCAGAAAGATCTGAGGCTTAGAAAAGAGAAGATCAGGATTTCCTAATTCTCTGAGAAGACCTCCCTGTTTGTTTTTTTCTCCCTCCTACCCCCTATCTTGTCCCTCAACATCTAATAATTTCCTATACATCAGCCCACAATGGACATTCACTTTTCTGTAGGCATAAGAATGTTATTCAAATAAACTCACAACTTCTGGGTGGACAACTCACTCTGGATTTAGCAATTCTGTGATGTCCAGAAAGATAAACCAATGTTTATTGCCCAGCTGGGACAACCACAGATGATCAGACAAGCTGACACACAGATAGACTTTCTGAGAATAACATGTTTCTACACATTTAACATAAAATAACCCAGTCTTCCCAGTGTACTCTGGCTATAAACTGCCAAGAAACTGTAGGGGTGCTGGAGTTTGGGGGCCAAATGTCATTTTTCTGGAGTCCCTGAGACATTTGTTTATAAACGTCTATAGAAAAAGGATATGTGTCTTCAAGTAGATTCATCACTTTGTTTCATCTTGAACATCATTCATCTGAAGTCGCCTCTAGAGAGATTTGTCTTGAGAGCTTACTTGAGCGATGAAGGGAGAAAATTTTCTCCATTCCTCTATCTCTCATAATTGAGCCCGACAATTGAGCCCTTTTCTCATTGAATATGAGAAAAGTTTGCTATACAACATGATGGGAAATGGGATGTTTAGGTCAATCAACTCTTTGGATTGATAAAGAGCAACTCCTTGAAGACTCTATGTGCAGGAATGTATGCTTCATATCCAGTTTTGAAGCTATGAAACTCGGGCTTTCTGAGATGACCAGGACTTCAGGACTTGAGAATCTGTCAGCAAAGTGGGTCATCACTACGAGTCAATCTCATGCAAAATAGGTGGGTAGTAAACTGGATATTTTCAGTTAATAGGGGGCCAGAAAACCATAGTTCTGCTAAGTTTCTAACTGAATTTCTTTAAGTCAGAGAAGTGTGTTTTGGGAGAGATTATGATGGAAGCGCATGGTTTTTCCTTATCTCTAAAATCTAGTAGCAGAGCCTCATGGCTGCCTCACAGTGAAGGGCAGGGATGTCTGTTTATCCATCATCTCCATTTTCTGTGTTCCCGCTCCACCTCCACCATCATCTTCTACACACCTTGACTCTGTTACCCAGGGTCTCTCACTCTCTTCAGTAATAAATGTTTAATGGCCCTTGATCTCTGGTTCCTCTGCCTTTTCTAAAACCAGCTTGAACATCTGGAAGTTCACGGTTCACGTATGGCTGAACATCTGCATTCAAATTGCCAATATTCACTGGATCATCAAAAAAAAAAAAAGAGAGTTCCAGAAAAACATCTATTTCTGCTTTATTGACTATGTCANCTTTCCCATTCTGTTCTTTTCCTCTATTTCTTTGCATTGATCACTGAAGAAGGCTTTCTTATCTCTTCAAGTAACAAGAAAAGTCCTGTACTACCTCATTGTTATTCTTTTTTGGAGGGGATTGTAATTTTATTTTCTTTTTGGTCTTTATATATATTTTTTGAAGTATAGTTGATTTACAACGTTGTGTTATTTGTAGATGTACAGCAAAGTGATTCAGTTATATTTATATTTATCTTTATGTATTATATAAGTATATACATATATAGATAAATATATATTATTTTTAAGACAATTTTCCATTATAGATTATTATAAGATACTAAATATACTTTGTTGGTTATCTGTTTTATATATAGTAATGTGTGTCTGTTAATCTCAAACTCGTAATTTATTCCTCCCTACATCTTCCCCTCCTGCCACCATTATTCTTAATTGAGGAAATATCTAAAATTTGTGTAGAGCTTCCTAGGGACACCACTAGACATTGTGTGCCATGTGGTGTCACCCCCTAGAGGTGTGCAACACAAGCCTGCACAGCTGAGCTGGCAGCCTTGTGATTCATGGTTTTGCTTTAAGAGTAATAGGCTTTTTTACATATAGAGTAACAGTAGTTATCATACCAACCATTGCTATCTTTTTTTTTAGAATTCCAAATGTACCACTATATATTATACAGTATAGAACATACATATTTTGCTCAGTAATAAGCAGTCAGGATTTGAATCTGTCTCTCCAGGCCACGCTCTTTTTTCTTATGGATTCCACCAGTTATTTTACAGATGAGCAAACTCCAGCTCTGAGAGGTTGCACAGCTTACTTTGAGTCACACAGAGTCTTCCAGTTTATTTCCTGGGCTTAACATATCTGCAAGAACGTGACCTCAGAGGAGAATCTCAGGGAGAGGCATCATAATATTGAACACACACACAAGATATGGCTCAAGCGCTTGTGGAATCTTTCTGTTCCTTTTCCTGCATGAATAGTCATCTGGGCGGAGGGGAGCCCTGTATGTGTTACCCACAGAAAGAGTTTGGTTCTCTTAGCTTGGATTAAAAGAAACAGGTTAAATATGAAGTGAACTCAATGCAAATCCAGCAAGTGAAACTGAAATTCTATAACTCAATGTGAAAGTCGCTCAGTTGTATGTGACTCTTTGCAACCCTATGGAATATTATTGTCCATGGAATTCTTCTCCAGGCCAGAATACTGGAGTGGGTAGCCGTTCACTTCTCCAGGGTATCTTCCTAACTCAGGGATCGAACCCAGGTCTCCCACATTGCAGGCGGATTCTTTACCAGCTGAGCCAACAGGGAAGCCTATATACCCAATGACCCAATACTTGTGTGTTTTCAATAATGAATATTTAATGACTTTTTTCTGATTAAAGATAATACATACATAATACAAAATTCTGAAAGAGATGGGCATACCAGACCACCTGACCTGCCTCTTGAGAAACCTGTATGCAGGTCAGGAAGCAACAGTTAGAACTGGACATGGAACAACAGACTG
>SJYA01001797.1:1724860-1756294 GCA_006410615.1 Neotragus moschatus
CACTACAGATGGTGATTGCAGCCATGAAATTAAAAGACGCTTACTCCTTGGAAGAAAAGTTATGACCAACCCAGACAGCATGTTAAAAAGCAGTGACATTACTTTGTCAACAAAGTTCTGGCTATGTCAAGGCTTTGGTTTTTCCAGTGGTTATGTATGGATGTGAGAGTTGGACTATAAAGAAAGCTGAGCACTGAAGAATTGATGCTTTTGAACTGTGGTGTTGGAGAAGACTCTTGAGAGTCCCTTGGACTGCAAGGAGATCCAACCAGTCCATCCTAAAGGAGATCAGTCTTCGGTGTTCACTAGTAGGACTGATGTTGAAGCTGAAACTCCAATACTTTGGCCACCTGATGCGAAAAGCTGACTTATTTGAAAAGAAGTTGATGATGAAAAGAAAGATGATTTGAAAAGAAAGATGATGTTGGGAAAAATTGAAGGCAGGAGGAGAAGGGGATGACAGAGGATGAGATGGTTGGATGGCATCACCAACTCGATGGACATGGGTTTGGAGGACTCAGAGAGTTGGTAATGGACAGGGAGGCCTGATGTGCCGCGGTTCATGGGGTTGCAAAGAGTTGGACAGGACTGAGCGACTGAACTGAACTGAATACATACTCACATTGAAAATTCATGTGATACTGCAAAATATCAGGAAAAATGTAAAATCCCAATATATGTGTTCAGTCACAAAGTCGTGTCTGACTCTTGATGACCCCATAGACTGTAGCCTGCTAGGCTCCTCTGTCCAGGGATTTTCCAGGCAAGAATACTGGAGTGGGTTGCCATTTTTCCCTCCAGGGAATCTCCCCAACCCAAGGACAGAATCTGCATCTCCTTCATTTGCAGGCAGATTTGTCACCACTGTGCCCCCTGGGAAGCCCCTGTTACCCCAAAATTAATAGGCCTTGTTCACCATTTTAAAGCAGACAAAGAGAAATTGCACATTTATTTGCTCCTTGAGACTGTCCTACTGGGGCTGAAGCTACAGGCATTTCGCAGTCCTAAGAAGACAGAGAAGACCAGAAGTCACATTGTGTAACAGGGAGAATGGCCTACATAAACCTGGATCTGGTGCTATTTTAGTAAAAACTGCTTTTCTCTCTCAATCTTCAGTTAAAAGTCAGTCTCTTTTCTCTTAGTTCAGTACTAAAAGTGATTTACAGACTTGAAAAACAATTCCTCCATTATATTAGGGGCTCAATATATGCTCTCAGTTGAAATGGAATGAAATAGATGAACAATGGGGGCAGGGACCACTGTCTGAGATTTTATGAAATCTGGTCTGATGGAGGAATTAAGGCAAACATGAGGGTGGGTCAGACAGGTCTTGTTCTATTTCTCTTAACTGTTTGACTTTGGGCAAAGGTTCCACATGTGCCCAAATAGGAAAAAATGAAAATGTCACTCAGTTGTGTCTGACTCTTTGCAACCCTGTGGACTGTAGCCCAACAGACTCCTNCAAACATGAGGGTGGGTCAGACAGGTCTTGTTCTATTTCTCTTAACTGTTTGACTTTGGGCAAAGGTTCCACATGTGCCCAAATAGGAAAAAATGAAAATGTCACTCAGTTGTGTCTGACTCTTTGCAACCCTGTGGACTGTAGCCCAACAGACTCCTCTGTCCATGGAATTCCCCAGGCAAGAATACTGGAGTGGGTAGCCATTCCCTTTTCCAGGGGATCTTCCTGATCCAGAGATCCAACCCAGGTCTCCCACATTGCAGGCAGATTCTTTACTATCTGAGCCACCAAGGAAGCCCCACACTCAAATAAAAGTTGGCACCAAATGTAACCACTTCCTTGGTGATCCAGCAGTTAAGAATCCACCTTCCAAGGCAAGGGTCATGGATTCGATCCTTGATCCGGGAAGATCCCACATGCCACAGGGAAGCTGAGCTAGTGTGCCACAACTACTGAAGCCTACACACCCTAGAGCCTGTGCTCTGGCAACAAGAGACGTCACTTCAATGCAACAAAGAGTAATCCCTACTTGCCATACTAGAGAAAGCCCACACATAACAACAAAGACCCAGAGCACCCAAAAATAAATACACAAATAAAAGGCAGCACTGAGCTTTCCAATGGGGGAAACTTTCCCATAATATTTTGGTCAACCTGGGCACATAAAACTTTTAGTGCAAAGATGAAGTTGTGATTTGCTTTTGCAATATATGAGTTTAGTTACACATCCAGGTTTAATACCATGGGGTCGCAAAGAGTCAGACAGGACTGAGCATGCACACACACAAGAAATACAATACACACAGGAAATGCAATATAATATAATAATTTCTAAATACTGCTTTTTTCTACTTTCATACTTCATTTCAACAGCTACTGAAAGTCTTCATGTACCTGTTGGTTGTCAGGGTCCTCACTGTGACTAGCCCCATGTATCAGGCATTCTCACTTTCGTCTGGATTGTTGGAGGTTCTCTTGGACCTTTTATGGGATGCTTTCCCTGGAATTTTTATCCCAAACCACAAAGTACCCATTTGAATAGCATTAGCCTGTTCATGCTTTCACTGGTCTCTTCAACATTACTACTCACTGTTCTGCTTTTTAAAGTGATCATAAAAAGCTTGTTTATAGCAACTTTCAGCATTGCAAATGTGAAGTCACATTCCCAGGCATAACTAACAAATCTGTGTTACATTTTCTCACCTCCTTTTGTACTGAGCTGGTGATCTCCCTAAGCTTCCAAAACTAGAAATTTATAAAGCATTGGTGTAACATGAGAGGCGCCTGCAAGGACCCTGTGATACTGTGATTTATGGTAAGAATATATATTTGGTTTTTGTTCTTATTTCTGGCTCAGAGTTCCTAAAACCCTTGGAATTTCCTAAGTGATAAGAGCCATAAAGGTGAAATGGGTGTCTTTCATTATTTATTTCTGGAATAAGCCCCTTTTAACCACACCTGAGTTTATTTATGAGCTAGATGTTTGGACGGCCCCAAGACAATGTAAAGATAGGGGCTGGTTGCTGGAGGAACCACCCTTGTGATTAGGGATATGAAACTTCCACTCTCACCAGCTTGACCTCTGGAGAGGGGAGAGGAGCTGAAGGTTAAATCAGTCAGGGATAGCCAGTGACTTTGCATATGATCACGTATGCATATGTAATGACGCCGAGAGCAGCATAACCAGAGAGGGCGTGAAGGCTCGGCTGCCTCCTTCCATGCAATGGCCCCATACATATTTCTCATTCGGCCATTCCTGAGTTATAGTCTTTCATAATAAATGGATAATCTAGGAAGTAGAGAGTCTCCCTGAATTCTTTGAACAGCTCTAGGAAATTAATGGAACCCAAGGAGGGGGACATGGGAGCCCCTAATTTGTAGCCAGTTGGTCAGAAGCACAGGTGACACCCTAAATTTGCCATTGGCGTCTGAAGTGGGGGCTGTCTTATGAGACAACCTGTGAGACCTATCTCCGGATAGACAGTGTCAGAATTTACTTGAATTACAGGCACCAGACTGGTGTCACACAATTGCTTCATGTATGGAAAATCCACACATCTGGTAACCAGAAGTGCCAGAAGTATTAAGTGTTAGTAGGAAAAGAGGCACACAAGAGTGCATTTTTCCTTTACAGACCTCAAAATAAAGTACTCTCCTCTCTTCTGGGCAGTCATTTTAAGGAGGGAAAAAACCTTGCCTTACTGGTAGACATATATACTGGTTAACATGTTTAGACTTTACATGCCCAGGTATAAAATGTAGGTAGTAACTGTTATAATTAACTATAGACTCCTGGAGGGCAGGAATTTATTCCTGCATCTAATTAATTCATCTTTGTCCTCTGTGCCCAACACAGCGACTGGCTCATAACAAGTGTTCAATTATATATTTCCAATGAATCCAAAAACATTATTTAGTTTACAAGGCAAGCATCCATTTCTGTCTGCAAAACTGTCTTGACTCCAGGCTTTTCTTACAGGTTTGGGTGTGGGAACTGGCCTAAACCAAGTGATTATGTAAGGTAATATGTCACACCCACGACTATAGTCCAGCACTTGGAGCAGTCTCCGCACACATGGATTTCCAAACCCACACAAGTTAGAATGTACTCAACCAAGATGCTGATTCTGAATGCTGCCACCTCCCCTCCCTCTGGGCACAGCTCTGTAACTTCCCACACCTTGTGAAGTCCCAGCAGAGGCAGAGCAGAGGGAGACCTGTCTGGGCCTGCGACGGGGGTAGTGAACCCTAGACCCATGACTAAGACAACGCCTGAGAATAAAGGACCAGCAGACAGAAATGAGTTTGAATCAAAAAGCCAAGAGAGTGTCGAATTTGCGTGGTGTTTCCATGGAAAGATCAGAACCCCCCATAGAAAGAAATCCTGAGAAAACTATAATAACCAGATAGGACATGGTCAGAAAGTCCGGGTGAAGTGAAAGTCGCTCAGTCGTGTCCAACTCTTCGTGACACCATGTACTATACAATCCATGGAATTCTCCAGGCCAGAATAGTAGAGTGGGTAGCTGTTCCCTTCTCCAGGGATCGAACACAGGTCTGCCTAATTGCAGGCAGATTCTTCACCAGCTGAGCCACCAGGAAAGCCAGAAAACCCAAACTGAATTATATTGCTTAAATGAGTATCACTCCACAAGCCTGTTTTATTCATTTATATATATATTTGTCTGTGCTGGGTCTTCACTGCTGCATGCAGGCTTTCTCTAGTTGTGGTGGGTGGGGCTGTTCTCTAGTTGTGGTACACAGGCTTCTCTTGTGGAGCATGGGCTCTAGGGAACATGGGTTCAGTAGTTGTGGTGTACAGACTTAGTTGCCCAGCAACATGTGGAATCTTCTCGATCAGGGATCAAACCTTTGTCCCCTGCATTAGAAGGGAGACTACTGGACCACCAGAGAAGTCCCAGCCTGTTTTTTCAAGGAGACTTTACCACAAGCCCTTTTGTACATATGAGAGTACGTGCAAGAGAAGCCTATAAATAATGTGGTAGAAGGGGTCCCAGTTTCTGCCCATGAGTGGCTAAAGAAACAGAGTCGATAGGGAAGGAGAAAGCAAACATTGGCCTCTCTACCAAAGAGTCTAGATTGGAACCCCAGCTCTCCTGCTGATCAGCTGGCTAACTTTAGCCAAATTAGTAACGTCCCTGCTTTTAACTTTCCTACTTTCTAATGTAGATAACACCAGTCCCCACCTCTTGGGGTTGTGGTGAGGACTGCTTGAGTAGATGCATATTGGTGTGGATTCGGTTCAGTTCAGTCACTCAGTCATGTCCCACTCTTTGCAACCCCATGGACTACAGCTCGCCAAGTTTCCCTGTCCATCACCAGCTCCCGGAGTTTACTCAAAACTCATGTCCATTGAGTGGGTGGTGCCACCCAATCATCTCATTCTTTGTTGTCCCCTTCTCCTCCCACTTCCAGTCTTTCCTAGCATCAGGGTCTTTTCAGATTAGTCAGTTCTTTGCATCAGATGGCCAAAGTATTGGAGTTTTAGCTTCAACATCAGTCCTTCCAATGAATATTCAGGTCTGATTTACTTTAGGATGGACTGGTTGGATCTCCTTGCAATCCAAGAGACTCTCAAGAGTCTTCTCCAACACCACAGTTCAAAAGGATCAATTCTTCGGCGCTCAGCTTTCTTTATAGTCCAACTCTTACATCCGTACATAACTACTGGAAAATCCATCAGTTCAGTTCAGTCGCTCNGCCTTAGTTGTGCTGTGCAGTCTTTTGTTGTTGTTGTTGTTGTGGCACATGGGATCTTCAGTTTCAGCATGCGAACTCTAAGTTTCTGCAAGTGAACTCTTAGTGACAGCATGTGGGAGCCAGTTTCCCGACCAGGGATCAAACCCAGGCCCCTTGCATTGGGAGTCTTAGCCATTGGACCACCAGGGAAGTCCCAAGCAGAGGCTTTAAATGCCAACTTGGACTTCTGTCATTACCACAATATGCTCAGGAGGCCTGGAGATTTCATAAGAATAAGGGGTGTATGAGCAGAGGCACCTAGCCACCCCACAGACCTTTGAGTGTGGTCATACACAATCACTGTTTTATGCCACTGAGCCGTGGGGTGGTTTTTAGGCAGCAATAGCTGATTGATACATAATCTTTACATGAGAAAACTGAGGTTCAGAGAGTCTCATTTAAAAACAAGAAAAGCTCATGGCAATGCTCATAGTAAAGGAAGCTTTTTATTTAAAGAGTCAAATGAGAGTCTCTATTAGCTTCCTAGGGCTGCCATGACACGTTATCACAACTATGTGGCTTACAATCCTGGAAAAGTGTTCTCTCACAGTTATGGAGCCTAGTCTGCTCCACCAAAGGGTCAACCCTACCATGCTCCCTGGCTTCTTTCTAATTTCTAGTGGTTTCCAGCAATTCTTGGTGTTCCTGTATATATATCCTATATATGGACTTCCCTGGTGGCTTAGATGGTAAAGCTTCTGTACAATGCAGGAGACCTGGGTTCGATCCCAGGGTCGGGAAGATCCCCTGGAAAAGGAAATGGCAATCCACTCCAGTACTATTGCTTGGAAAATCCCATGAACAGAGGAGCCTGGTAGGCTACAGTCCATGGGGTCGCAAAGAGTCGGACACGACTGAGTGAAAATCCTTTCATCCTGTATATATATCCTGTTTTTCAAAAGTTCACTTTAACAAATAACAAACAAAAAACAAACAAACAAACAAAAAGTTCACTTTATGCCACTTCACTGTTATGAAAGATCCATATTAGTACCTGTTTTCACTAACTGAAATAAATCTGAAGAGAAACTTTGCTTTTACCCAAAAAAGATGAAAAGTGAAAATAGTGTTCAGCATTGGTCTTGCAAGGAGATCGAACCAGTCAATCCTAATGGAAATCAATCCTGAATATTCATTGGAAGGACTGATGCTGAAGCTGAAGCTCCAGTACTTTGGCCACCTGATTCAAAGAGATGTCTCACTGGAAAAGACTGATGCTGGGAAAGATTGAGAACAGGAGGAGAAGGGGATGACAGAGAATGAGATGGATGGATGGCATTATCATATCAATGGACATAGTTTGAGCAAACTCCAGGAGATAGTGAAGGACTGGGAAGCCTGGCATGCTGCAGTCCATGGGGTTGTCAGACACATCGAATAAACAATAACAAGTCAAGCAGCAAAAATGGCCCTGCCAAGCTCCTTCCCAGGGAACTACACTCAGCATTTCATCATCAAGCCACCATAGCTTTGAACTGTGTCTGTGAGCATCTGTGCTTTGTCTCGCTTTATTTTGTGCATCTGTTAGCAAGATGTGTCCTAAGGTAATTGCTTCTCCACTTTACACGATCTTGGCTTACTAGGAACTCTCTACTTTCAGATAGGAAGGAAACTGGTAGCTGCATCACTCCATTCTCTTCCTCCGTTGCCACATGGCCTTCTTCCCACCCACGTCTTTGTATCTGATTCTCCTTCTCCTTTCTCATAGGAGGATGCCAGTCACTGAATTTAGCTCTCCACGCCCTAATCTGGGAACTTCCTTTGTGGGTCAGCTGGTAAAGAATCCACTTGCAATGTGTGAGACCTGGGTTCAATCCCTGGCTTGGGAAGACCCCCTGGAGAAGGGAAAGACCCCAAAGAATGATGTTATCTTAACTAATTACATCTGCAAAGACTCTATTTCCAAATAAGGTCACATTCTGAAGTTCTGAATAGACACATGAACTTTATGGGGAGGCACTACTCAACCCAGTGCAGTTCCTCTGTTTAATACTGAAAAATCAAAGAGATTGTTAGGCAGAGTGTACTCAGAAGAAAACTTCAGGCAACAATTCAGAGGGCATGGTTTAAACCTTGAGGGAAACAGGAGCCTTGGGGTAGAAGCTAAGACTGAATCTGTACGTAGCTATTTCATACATCTGTGATGGCTTGGGAGCTACAAAAGAGCACTGTCGAGTGCTTTTGCTCTAGGTAATACAAAAGTGAGCATTGCTTAATTTGAATAAAACTTTCAAGCCATTTTAGACTCTCACACCATGAGGCACCATTTTCCATCCACTTATTTCTCTGTCGGAACATTTTGTGATGCGTTTTTGTCCACATGAGCTCCTCACAAGAGGTGAGAAGCCCTGGACACCACCTTCTTAGTACCTGCTGTCCTCTGGATGATTAATTTCTGGGGGAGTGTATTTCAGAAGTTTGGGGAAACAACTGAACGTGCTGTGTGAGTCTTGGCAAGAATATTTCTAAATGTCTACAAACTGGCTATTTCAAAATCAAACCAGTGTGCAGATGAGTGCGTGCATGCTCAGTCGATCAGTCGTGTCTGACTCTTTGTGACCCTATGGACTATAGCTGGCCAGGCTCCTCTGTCCATGGAATTTTCCAGACAAGAATACTGGAGTGGGTCGCCACTTCCTACCAGACAAGGGAAAGCTTGAAATCCTCGGCTAAGACGTTGTATGTGCCAAGTTCAGATGTAGAAGACCGCTTCTCAGGCTAGTTGATCCAAGTACAAAACAGAATGCAAAATGCTCCTACTGTATCAAGTCCCACTGGCTCAGACTTACTTTAACATGCATGGGGACTGGGGCCAGGCAGTGAAAGTGAAGCGAAAGTGTGAGTCACTCAGTCGTGTCCAACTCTATGACCCCATGGACTGTAGCACCCCCAGACTCCTCTGCCCATGGGATTCTCCAGGCAAGAATACTGGAGTGGGTAGCCATTCCCTTCTTTAGGAGATCTTCCTGACCCAGGGATGGAACCCAGGTCTCCTGCATTACAGGTGGATTCTTTACCATCTAAGCCACCAGGGAAGCCCCAGTGTCAGGCAGACTTGGATGCAAGTCCCATTTCTGCTCCCCAGTAGTGATGAGACCTTGATGTGCACCTGCTTTGAGCCTCAGTTTGGAAATCTGCAGAATGGTTCTAACATCCATGTTAGATGGCTGTGTGAGGATTATGACAGAGTAAGAGTAAAGGGCTAAGAACAGAGCCAGGTCTGTAGTGGGCTTGCACAATGTCCAAGTTCTGTTGCCCTTATCTTCCTGTATAGAGACAGATGCCGAAGGACGGAGAGGTATCACCATCACTGATGTCACAGAGTCCCCAGGTGTCAGGATTTTGCATCCTTATTTTTTCATCCCCAGACTTTGTCCTCAGCACATACAAAGGGCTGGGGCAGGGAGACACCAGAACTGGGAACCTGGAAGGAGACTGACTGGACAATGCAAAGATGAGGGATCAAAGAGACACAAAAGCACCAGGGAAGAAGTGTTTGTTTTCTCTTTGGTACATGGTGGGCTTTTTGTCTTTATGGGAGGAGGTTGAGGCTTTGATGGTCCTGCAGAGGAAGAGTGGAAGACTGAAGGCTGGCTAAGGTGGCAGCCATTAAGAAGAGGTGCAAGGGGGGGTGAGAGACTAGAAAGATGGGTCAGGCCAGAAGAGCCTGGAGTGGTCCCCTTGGGCCAGACCAGAAGAGCAAGGCAAGTCCAAAGAGGACAAGTGGCGCTGAAACAAGCTGATCTAGTCCAGGTAACAAGAAGCTGGGCCACAATGTCTGGGCCACTTCACATAACAATTAGGGCTGATTTACAGAGTTCTTGCCACAGCTGTATATCAACTCCTTTAATGTGCATTACAGCTCTACCAGGCAGTTACTGAGGCCCAGAGAAGTTGCAGTTGCCAGTTCCAAATACCCTTACCTCCTGGTGTGATGCCCCTGAGGATTTCCCTGCTACACTGAACCTTCAAGTTGTGAATGAGGGCTGCCTTGTCTGATACTTACGGGGACCTTGCTTTTGGAGGACATGTTTCTACAGCTCAGCCTTGGCACCCCATGCCCAAGGTGGTGGCATTTGCCCCTCCACCACAGGAAACGGACACAGAGACTCCAGCCACACCCTTAGGTCCTGAACCACCCAGGCCCGCCCCTTCCTGTCTGTCCTCCTAGGGCAGGGAGAAGGCTGGTAGGATTCTGGTGGTGACGGAGGGCGGTGAGGACATTGCCCCAACTCCTGAAGACACAACAGTGTATGTTACAGAACTGGGAAGGTTTAAGGAGGCAAATATTTTTTGTTCTATAATTATGGTGAGTAAGAAATTTAAAGGGCAGATACCACTAGGAGCAAGAAGTAGGCGCTGACTTGAACTCACATTAAGTCTAAATGATTCTGAGAGGTGAGTTCAGAACAACTTGGGTGGGGGTTGAAAGTGAGGGGCCAAAAGAATCCATAGAAGGAAGAAAAAGAAGGCTCAGTTAACCAAAATGAACAATAGTTCCTCAAACTAGTCCTGCCTGGAAGCACTCTTGAGGTCCATTTCCTAAAATCTCCAGATTTCAGCCAGGACAATGCAGGCCAAGCATCTGATTGAAGGAAGAGGGTGGGTGAAAGTAGTTGGATTCACTCACCGGACACAGATTTGCCAGAAAAGGAAGTGGGGGTGTCAGGGACATTATTTCCACTTCCTGGATACACATTCAAACATGGAACAACGAAGTCCTAACAGGACAAGGCAATAAAATAATCGACCACCCCTGGGGGTACCACACCCAACACAATTCAGACAAGAGTAAGAACTAGAAGTTGTATTTATAAGGCTTCTAAAGAGCATTGCCTAGCTGCTACCTTAAATCTAAAGGACAACTAAGGCCCTTCAAGAACACTTTTTTTTTAATTTAAAGCCAGCTCGAAGAAGATTGAACATAACCGCTTTGCCTTTTAATAAAATTAAATAAATTCTGGTTCACTCAGACTGTGGAACAAACACTATGTGACCTCTCCAGAAACTTAGCTGTTTCCAGGTGGTGGTATGGAATGATTATCAAGATCAATGTGAAAAAGTCAGAAGCAGAAAAGTTTGGATAGCCCGCTACACAATGTGCAAAGTACATTTAACAGTGTGTGTGTGTGTGTGTGTGTGTGTGTGTGTTGGTTGCTCATATCCAAGTCATATCCAACCCTTTGTGACCCCATGGACCATAGCCTTCCAGGCTTCTCTGTCTATGGAATTCTCCAGGCAAAAATACTGCAGTGGACAGCCATTCCCTTCTCCAGGGGATCTTCCCGACCCAGGGATCCAATCCAGATCCTCTGCATTGCACGCAGATTCTTTATCGTCTGAGCCACTTTGGGAAAAATTTTGGAATAATAACTAAGTAAAAGAATATAAAGTAAATTTTTAAATAATTTTGAATGATAATGAAAATGTAGTTCCAAACTCAGGCAAGGCAAAAGACTCTCAGCCCCCTTCCTGATAGATTAGTCCCGACTTCACTCACATGCGCCCGCCTGCTGGGTTCAGGACTGGGGATGAGAGAGGCTTACGTTCCAGCGGTCCCCAGTCTGGCCTCATTTACGCTTCCTTCACACTGACCTCAGCCTCCTCTTTATCAATTGCTTCAGGACCTTTTTTTTTTCCCCAAAAAACAAATTAAGCCACAGTTGTTCATCTGTTCAACAAAGTCTGTGGCTCTGCAGGATTGGGTGTTGCAGAAAACCTGCTGGCTGTGAAACAGAAGGGGAGTTGTTTTTTTTCAAGCCAGTAGTTTCCAGCACGAGCAAGCATATTTCTTGTTTTAAAAAAAAAAAAAGGTGAAGACTTAATTCTTCTATCTCTTAAATTTAGGAAAAAGAAAAAGCATACCCTTTTCTTCGTACAAGGTAGTGATATTTTTCTTGCAGGGGGTCACAGATTGTCCCAGAAAGAAAAACTCAAATGCTTTTCAACCCCAGTTGCAGATTTGGTCCTGGGCATTCCCTTTGAGGAAAGTTGGGTGTCTGCCCAGGAAGTTTGGAACAGTAGCCAAGATTCACTCACATCTGGGATATAAGACCTCCTGGAGAAGGGGCAGGGAGGACCTTGGCATTTATTGAAGACCTACTGTGTGCTGGGCTCTGTGCTTGGTACTTCTACCGTTATTACATTTATATCACACTTACTTTGTGAAGTAGATACTGTTAGTTTGCCTGTTCTACAGAAGGAAACTAAACCTCCAAGTGGTTATGTATCTCCCCTGAAGTCATACTCTAGAAACACCCCAGCATGTAGTGGCTTAAAACAACATGTTATTATTATTGCTTATGGTTCTCTGAGGCTCAGCAGCTAAACCACCACCGCCACGTGCTTCTCCTGACTTTTCTGCTGTGCTGTCTGGTGCTATGAGCCAAAGGTATGAATGGGCATCGTGAATGGGCGTCACAAGGCAAGCTCAGCCACCGCGAGGCACTGAGATTCAGCCAAGGCCAGTCAAAGAGGAAGCCTTCCCTGGGCGATTGAGGTCACCCCCAAGAGGGCCTGAACAGGCTGCGTCACTCCTGCAGCACCACGGCACATTTCAGTCGTTTCTTGGACACTCCACTGGAGCTTCCCAGTGGCANGCCAAGGCCAGTCAAAGAGGAAGCCTTCCCTGGGCGATTGAGGTCACCCCCAAGAGGGCCTGAACAGGCCAAGTGACTCCTGCAGCACCACGGCATCTTTCAGTCGTTTCTTGGACACTCCACTGGGGCTTCCCAGGTGGCACTAGTGACCTGGGTTTGACCGTCAGCTAGAGACTTGGGTTTGATCCCTAGGTCAGGGAGATCCCCTGGAGGAGGAAATGGCAACCCACTCCAGTACTCTTGCCTGGAGAATCCTGGGGACAGAGGAGTCTGGCAGGCTACAGTCATGGGATCTCAAAGAGTTGGTCACAACTTAGCACGCATGCACGCACGCATGAACACTCCATTGGTACCAGGCACTGCCTTCCTCCTCATTGTGTACACCACTTCCCTGGCCTGTTACCTTCACTCCTGAGAGAGTCTCCTAAACCCTACCTCCCATGCAGTCATCTGTTTCAGGCATTCACTGAATGAAGAATCTTTATCATTAAACTTTTTAAAAAGATTTTAAAGTTGAGGGGAGGAGACAGCCTAAAGAATCTGAATGCTGCAAATNGCCAAGGCCAGTCAAAGAGGAAGCCTTCCCTGGGCGATTGAGGTCACCCCCAAGAGGGCCTGAACAGGCTGCGTCACTCCTGCAGCACCACGGCACATTTCAGTCGTTTCTTGGACACTCCACTGGAGCTTCCCAGTGGCACTAGTGACCTGGGTTTGACCGCCAGCTAGAGACTTGGGTTTGATCCCTGGGTCAGGAAGATCCCCTAGAGGAGAAAATGGCAACCCACGCCAGTACTCTTGCCTGGAGAATCCTGGGGACAGAGGAGTCTGGCGGGCTACAGTCATGGGATCTCAAAGAGTTGGTCACGACTTAGCACGCATGCACGCACGCATGAACACTCCATTGGTACCAGGCACTGTCTTCCTCCTCATTGTGTACACCACTTCCCTGGCCTGTTACCTTCACTCCTGGGAGAGTCTCCTAAACCCCACCTCCCATGCAGTCATCTGTTTCAGGCATTCACTGAATGAAGAATCTTTACCATTAAACTTTTTAAAAAGATTTTAAAGTTGAGGGGAGGAGACAGCCTAAAGAATCTGAATGCTGCAAATTGGAGAGTTTAAAACACAATGACTTTAGACAAGGGCCTGGAAATGGCCTCAATCAATGTTTATTGAAAGATTAAGCAAACTTTACATTCCTGCTGTTGGNTCACTCCCACTGTATAATCATAAGGGATTTGATTTAGGTCATACCTGAATGGTCTAGCGGTTTTCCCTATTTCCTTCAATTTGAGTCTTCCCCCCAGAACCTGACAGATCCTACTACCTCCATAAGGACTTATTCTGGCCACATTAAAGGTAAAGATGGAGATACCTGGGCTGACACCCCAGCTTTGCCACTCTAGGGTCTCAGGCACATTCTAAGACCTACCTAAACCTCATTCCTCACCTGGCTACTAGAGGTGATAGTTCCATATTTCTTCAGCTCCAAGATGTGTTGTTTTTCACCTTTAAGACTCTGAAGCCAGGACATGTCTTTCAATTCACACAGTATAGGAAATTGTATCACTTTTGCTGCAATGCCCCTTCCTACAGGAGGAACCCAGGGGTGGTCCTGTGAGTTGTTCTGGCCAATGGAGTGAGAAAGGTAGTGATATGTGTCGCTCATGGGCTGAAGNTCTGAAGCCAGGACATGTCTTTCAATTCACACAGTATAGGAAATTGTATCACTTTTGCTGCAATGCCCCTTCCTACAGGAGGAACCCAGGGGTGGTCCTGTGAGTTGTTCTGGCCAATGGAGTGAGAAAGGTAGTGATATGTGTCGCTCATGGGCTGAAGCTGTAAAAGGTTCACCTCAACAGCCAGCAAAGTCCCAGAGAGAGACTATTCTGTGGGCCTAGATCTCACAGTGAAGGTGATGTGGAGCTAGGCTGTAGCTGATGGGCATTTAAGAAGAGAGAAGCATAAATCTCTCTTCCTTTGTTCCTTCCTTCCTTTCTTCATGAACTTTCAGATTCTGTATTTATATATATGTATGTGTATGTATATATATATAACTTAAACTACTCCACAGGGCCATTTGAAATTATCTTTAGCAGCAGTTTATCATGCAAAAATTAGTCACAGCACCCATAAGAACAAAATAAAGCAAGACAACTAGTCAGATGGCTCAATGATTTACTATACTGGGGGCTATTTCTAGTACTGAACCACTTTTAATACTAAGGATTATCAAAGTTTTTAATCATCATCTCCTGTGCATCGGTCTGAGTCTATGTTTTGATAGCACAATCTAGCATATTCTGTATTGTGTCTTCTAGTTAGCTGACAGGTTTTTTTTTTTTTTCTTTCTTTCTTAGGGGTCCATAATGGGGCAACCCACAACCGATGGTGGTGTGGATTCAAGGGGACCCAGTAGTACCTCTCACAGGCTGAATGAGTGAATCCATGTGAGCCACTTAGCACAAGTGGTGTTCTACAGTGAGTATTCTATTCGTGCCAATCGTTATATTTCCAGCCCTCTAGAAATATAACAGTGTTTGCTAGAAGTTTTGTATAGTGATCTGATGACCCAGAAAGCTCACAGCCCCCTCAGATCCCTTGTGGAATGAGAAAGGGTATAAATAAATTCAGGTTAACAAGAATGTGGCTTGGGTACTTGCTGGTGGGGGCTCTTTGAGGGTGTAGGTGTTTGGGTAGGTAACGAAGAATGTTAACTTTCTTCTCATGAATTAACAGTTTATTACCTGGGATGTGAGAAGATGGGAGAAATTTTTCAAGTGTGTGAGTTTTTAGTGCAAGAGAATGAAGAAACACCATATTCTTTTAGGTGGAGAAAATCTAAGAATCTTGACTTTTTGCAGAATTAGGAATGGCTCACAGATCCGGATTGAAGAAACCAGTAGTGTAGTGTGCCGTATCAGGCCCTCAGTCCTGTCCGACTCTGCGACATCGTGGACTGTAGCCCACCAGGCTCCTCTATCCATGGGATTCTTCAAGCCAGAATACTCGCGTGGATTGCCATTCCCTTCTCCAGGAGATCTTCCTGACCCAGGGGTCAAACCTGGGTCTCCTGCATTGCAGGCAGATTCTTTACTGACAGAGTCACCAGGGAAGCCCCAAAAAAACCAGACTTCCAGCTAATTTTGCGTTTTATAATATACCCAGATGACGTGGAATAGCTCTCTCCAGGAATTTTGTAGCCAGCCCCTGCAGACCCAAAGGCTGTGAGAGTGTTCCACGTGCTGGGCTGGGCTGAACTGCGGTCGCAAGGGCCACTGGGTCTGTCTCTGATGTGTCATGGCCTCTGTCCTCCCGTCAGCATTCCCCCATCGCTGCTGCAGCTCATGTTACTGGCCTGCCACCTCCTTCACTCAGACATGATGAAAGGCATTTATCCTGAAGTATTAATGATGTTTCCTCAGGAGCACTTGTACTTTAAAAGCGAACCTAGAAAAAGTGGAAAAGAAAACTACAGGACTAGTATGTAAGGCTGTGTTAGGGGTCTGTTAATTCCAAGAAATAGAAACTCAGTCAAGTTGGCTTAAGTTAAAAAGGAAAAGGACTTACTGGAAAACTGGAATTCATATGAAACCTGGTTGCAGGTAGTATAGTGTGACCTTAAGGAATGGAAAGTTCTCAGGCAACTCTTCCCTCCAGCTTTTAAAAAATCACACCCTCCAACTCTTCTTCACTCTTCAGGGTGTCCTGGTTTCTCATCTCTCCTGGCTGCGTCTATCTCAGTCTTTTCTCTCAGCAGAGAGCTCAGTCATCAGCTTGCTCATGGCCCTACCTTGGCTGCCCTGAAATGACGGCTTCAGTGAGATTTTTGTTTTCATTTTGTTTTGTTTACTTTAAGAATTTTTGGTCACACCATGCAGCTTGCAGGATCTTAGTTCCCCAGCCAGGAATTGAAACTGGGCCCTTAGCAGTGAAAGTATGGAGTCCTAACCACCACAGCGTTTGCAGAGAGATGGTATCTTAGAAGTGGTAATAGAGACATTGCCAGAGGCCCTTGTCATCCTTGTCATCCCACGTGAGCATGTGGAAGGCCTTCTCAGTTAATGTGTTTTGTAGATGTGGGTGTCTGTTCCCTCATACACTTGAAGCCAGAGTTGGTCCACATATCTGTCTACCCCTTCTTTCCTTCACTTCATAATGGCTCCCACGGTGCCGAAGTGCATTCTTTTTTCCCACCACAATCACTCCTTATGTGCGATAAGTTTCACACCTGAGAACTTTTACTAAAACGCAAAGCAAGCCCACTCCTTCGCTGTGTAAATCCTCTCAGGCTTCCTGACCCAGGCAGGGAGACTCCCTCCCCCTGGCACCACGTCCTTATTTTCAGTTTTGCCTTTTGCCTCCTCCCTTGCTCCAGATCTAACCTCCAAGAAGCTTCTGCTCCCTGATATGCCCTGTCCACTCTTTGCCTACTTAGAAAACTTCTACTTTCCCTCCAAAGCCACCTCCTCTGTGAAGCCTTCCTTGATTACCCACAGGCACAGGCCTTTTTTCTTTCGTTTGTGTTGCTGTGATGCTTTGTCTACCCACCTCTGCCAGCAGGTCTGTCTATCAGAGTTGGAACTCTTTCAAGGCGGGGACTGGGGTTTATTCTTGTCTGTGCAAAGCCCAGAGTCTGGCATCAACTAGATTCTCAGTGTAAGGTAGTTGCAAGGCAGTGAAGCATATTGGTTCACTAGTGCTATCCTACCTGGGTTCAAAGCCAGGCTCTACTATCTACTATGAGTTAGCAACTTCACACCTTAGTTTCCCTACCTGTAAAAAGGGAATAATGATACTTCCAATTTTATACATTTTTGCTGAAGTTTAAATGAGGGAACATATGCAGAGTGTTTGTTACTTACTATATGTGAGTTATTATTATCTTCATTATTTCTGAATAAGGTGTTCAGCAGGAGAGAGTTCACAGATCCTTGCACCAGCTCAAGATTTTGATTAGTAAAGACTATCACCTGGAGACATGCAAGTCGATTTACTTAAAAATATTCTGTGACAATGGCACACAGGCATGTCATCTTCCTAGTTATGAAATGCCATCTATTTCCTTGAAGGATCTTGCGTATTTCCTCAACCCTTGTCCTTTTGTAGGGAGCACATTTAGTAACCTAAACAGAGTGTTGGAAGAGGCATGGCTGGAAAGGGTTAATCCCAGAGCCTTGGAAGGAACTGTGCTCTGGGGAAAGAGAGGTTTCTAAGGATAGTAGAGAATAATGCTTTCCTGCAACCATCTGAGACACTGGGAGGCATCACCGTGGTGATGCGGAGTGTGGGTCCACTTTGTATTTATGTGGAGCTTTGGTGGTTCAGACGGTAAAGCGTCTGTCTACAATGTGGGAGACCTGGGTTCAAGCCCTGGATTGGGAAGATCCCCTGGAGAAGGAAATGGCAATCCACTCCAGTACTGTTGCCTGGAAAATCGGATGGACAGAGGAGCCTGGTACGCTACAGTCTATGGGGTCGCAAAGAGTCAGACATGACTAAACAACTTCACTTGTATTTCTTCANGCCCTGGATTGGGAAGATCCCCTGGAGAAGGAAATGGCAATCCACTCCAGTACTGTTGCCTGGAAAATCGGATGGACAGAGGAGCCTGGTACGCTACAGTCTATGGGGTCGCAAAGAGTCAGACATGACTAAACAACTTCACTTGTATTTCTTCAGTTCTGCTGAGGTTCAGTTGAGCTACACTGTGGAGAAAAGAGGCACAGAGAAAAGTTAATGCTTTGGTCAGCCAGGGTGGTATGGCCAGTTATTGGAAAGGTGGGGACTAGACCCCTGATTCACTCAATAGCAAGTATCTGTGAAGCCCGCTCTGTGCCAGGCCCAATTTTAGGTGTGGAGGACTCGGCAGAAAGCAAGGCAAACTGGGTCTCTGACGATTCTGCCTACATCAGTAAAGCATTTATTTGGCTGTAAATAAGAGAAAATCCAGCCAATAGTGACTTACGCTAAAGTGCATAATTCCAGTCTGATGGGCTTGCTTTTCCATATATCTTTTCACCCTAGCTTGTCAACTAATATGCTGAGTTGCTTCAGTCCTGTCTGACTCTTGGCAATCCTATGAACTGTAGCCGCCAGGCTCATCTCTCCGAGGGATTCTCCAGGCAAGAATATTGGAATGGGTTGCCACGCCCTCCTCCAGGTATCTTCCTGACCCAGGGATTGAACCATGTCTCATGTCTCCTGCATTGGCAAGCGGGTTCATTACCACTGGCACCATCTGGGAAGCCCTTGTCAACTAACACATTCGTATAATTCCTCTTGGAAATGCTTGAAAATTATACGCACTCAGAGTTTATTGCTACCTAGAGTGGTAGATTGCAAAAATGGCCACAACTGTTCTCTCCTCCCTATGCTTACTGGTTGCAAGCAGGCTTTGCAACCCCTCCCAGAAAGAGCTGCAGGCTGTTTGTCCACTCCTTGAATTCACGCTGCCCCAGAGACTTGCTTGACCCAGAAGAATGCGGTGGGTGTTTTTTGTACAGTTCTGAGCCTAGGCCATGAAAGAGAGTGCCTGCTTCTTCTCTCTCTGGAACTCAAGTGAATGGGCCTGGAGAATGATAGTCCACGTGGAGCAGAGAGGGCTGCCCCAACTGAGGCCACTGCGGATCAGCGGGCCCCCAGCCAGTGGGGCAGCAGACAGCAGAACATGAGTGAGCACAGCCTAAGATGCCCAAATGCAGAGCCATGAGCTAAATAACTCCTGTTTTAAGTCATCAGTTAAATAGAAAGAGCTAACTGATAGGCTTACTGTGTGCCAGACACTGGCTGTGTACTTTATGTAATTGTCCTATGTCTTTAAACTTTATCAGTACCTATCAGTGTGTAGAGTACGTGTTCTGGAAAGAAATAGCCCCCAGCCAGCCCCTCAGGTTGCTTCTGTCTGAAATTCGGATTGAATTTCGGTGTAGTCGTTGGCTCCGAGGAGCTTTCAGGCTCTGACAAGAAGATCAGAGTATTCTGTGATGCTGCTTAGTCTCCTGTGTGTGGGGTTACAGAAGTGGCACTCCAGTTGGCATCCATTCAGCTTCTCGTTCTGCCAGCAGCTCCTTGGGGGCTTCTGTCTGTTTTCAAGCATATGTAGTTCCTAGATGTCGGGGACCAAGAGATGATCAGACAGTCCTAGGGAAACCAAAGGGAGAAAGCAAGCTACTCAATTCTTTCTATTCAGAGAGAAGTGGGAGTCGACGGATGATGGTAGCTTAAACTCTTGGCAGGATGACACTCACCAAAGCAGTGGCCACGGTAAGTGCCAATGTAGGGCACAGCCTCAAGCCAAGAAGCAGGGTGTGGTCTGAGGCTGGTAAATGTTCCTGCTGGGGTGGCCCCACTCCAGTGCGCAAAACCTCACTCTGGATCTTACTGTGGGATTCAAGGCACGACTTATCACAGTCCTTTGGGGTGACAGACATTTATTTAAAGTCAAGGTGTCTGCCAAAAGATAATAGCTTTAAATGTAAAATTACAAATCATTATGGGTAATGCGATGCAAATTGCTAGAGAAGCATTGGCAGTGTTTTACTTTCATTTTTGCTTTTCTTTCATTGCCAGCCTTGTCTAAAGTTGCTGCTAGGGATACCATATTCACACACAGTTTATCCTTCAGCTATGGCCTGATATTGTCCTCTGGAGGAGATGTGCATGGAGGCTAAGGGGACCATGGAAGAGTCCCTTTGCTCACACAAACGGATTATTTCTAAGAAACCCAGACTTGACTTTTTCAACGTTGGTTTCTTCATTTACCCTCTGGGCAGTGCCTGGACATGTTCAATTTCCACTGGGACTTGGAGGTCAATTTTAATAGTTAATCCAAAAGGCATCCTTCATTAAATGCTAAGTGACAGCTTCTAAATAACCAGTTGCTAGATTTGTCTCTTCTTTACCACCTCTGGGTCTCTGCTGGAGGAAGACTTATAAGCACTTTGGTCCTTAAAAGGTTTAGACTTGAGTTTTGTATACTTTTTTTCCCCAAGGGATGTGGATAAATTGAAAAGCGGTCATTTCTCATCTGCTTTTCTTTTTGGCTAGGAGAGGGCGAGATGGCTGGATTTAAGGCCTGTCTCTAAGCCATAAAACCAGGAAAGAAAGGAAGAAGCAATAAAAAAATTAATAAGTGTTAAAACATGTTTTATAGCAAAATGTCTTTCAAGGAAAGGGATTCAAATGGGCTGACCATTTGGTCACTGAGAGAAGCCTTACCAAACATATTTCCCCAAACAGTAGATGTCTCCAAGGGGCAACTACCGAGAGGGTTTTCGACCAAGGTTTCCAGGGTCTTTAGGCTGAAAATAATCTCCTTGCCAGGCTGTGTGGGGCTTGCTTCATCTTCCTCTTTTTTTCAGCTCCCCTGTGGCCACCTGTTTCCGAGGAGCTCGGTTCTCATAATGACAAGGAAACCTACAGGCTGAAAATAGCGCGGATTTCCCAGAATCTCAGGTACCAAGAGCGGAGAGGCGTGGGGACTTCTTGAACATGAGCTCACATTAGCTGATGAAATGCCGCTGTCGTGCCTTCAGCTCCGGCCAGCTCTCGGTGACAGGGAAGGAAGCCAGTTTCACTGGGAAATACTGCAGAGATTTTCACCATGTTTTCAAGGGAAGAGACGAGCTTCTACATACTGGAAATAGGGGCCAGACTCCAATGAACCTGTGGCTGGGATGGCTTTTCCTAATGGAAGCGCTCAATCAGTTCCTAACTGTGGGAACTGCATTAGATCCCTAGCCCCATAACTCTCATGTGGATGCCTGTGACCCCAGCATTTGTCATCTGTGAACAAAGTCTGTCAGCCAGGCATCTCCTCCCTGAGACCACAGGCTTCTCTGAGTTAGTAAGAAACTTATCATTTCAAAAGAAGCTTTGTAACTTGTCTGGATGGCCCTTAGCCTATTTTGTTATGCACAGCCTGCAAGCAAAGTGTCCTCAGTTAACACTGCTCACAGTGATCTGTGATAGAGCATTCCCCAGCCTCTTTTCTCAGAATTCTGACCCAAGAAAATAATATAACAAACACAAGACTTCCCTGGTGGTCCAGTGGTTAAGAATCTGCCCGCCAACGCAGGGGACATTGGTTTGATTCCTGGTTCAGGAAGATCCCACATGCCATGGGGCAACTAAACCCTTGTGATATCTAGAGCCTGAGCTTTGGAACAAAGAGTAGCCCTCACTCTCTGCAACTAGAGAAAGGCTGTGTACAGCAACGAAGACCCAGTGCAACTGAGTTAAAAAAAAAAAAAAAAATCAAACATGTATTTGTTCTCTGTTGCGCGACTGAGCGACTTCACTTTCACTTTTCACTTTCATGCATTAGAGAAGGAAATGGCAACCCACTCCAGTGTTCTTGCCTGGAGAATCCCAGGGACGGGGGAGCCTGGTGGGCTACCATCTATGGGGTCAGACAGAGTCGGACACGACTGAAGTGACTTAGCAGCAGCAGCAGCCATATAATGAATTACCTCCAAACTTAACTGCTTCAAACAATAACCATTTATTGCCTCTCTGTTTCTTTGGGTCAGAAATTCTCCTTAACTTGGCAGTTCCAGTTCAAAGTTTCTTATAGTGAGATTTTAGTCACAATGTCAGCAGAGGATCCTGTCATCTGAAGGCTTGCCTGGTGCTGGAGGATCCACTTCCAGGACAGCTAGCTTTCTTACCTGCCTGGCAACTTGGTGCTGTTGTTGGCAGGATGGCTCAACTCCTAAACTATGTGAAAGCATTACTCTATTAAATTTTTAAAATGCATAGTAAACTGAGTAAATAGATATTCACTTTCAGGGACCTAAGGGGCTTCCCTGATAGCTCAGACAGTAAAAAGCCTGCCTCCAGTGCAGGAGACCTGGGTTCTATCCCTGAGTCGGGGAGATCTACCAAACTTGCCTACTGCTGTGAATATGCCTGCTCTGCTTTATGCTGCCCCTGGTCTCCCCTACTGAGCTGCATGTGCCTCGGGATCAGGAGCCTGGGTATCAGCATCTCCAGTGCCCCTTCCCCTGACCCCAGGTCGCTGCCCCGCTCCTCTTCCTCTGCTGCCCAGGAGTTTACTCACTATGACCCACACAGAGGGTGCTCAACACAAAGAAAGTCAATCGAATGGGCTTCTACCTGTAGGGAAGACACTGACTCAGAGGAGACTCTCAACCCATGTTCAATGAGAAAGAGCAGAAACACAGAACTCCATCATCCCGATTTGATCCCCCAGAGGAACTGGGGTGCCGAGAATGGTGGGAATGAGGGAACAGGAGCAGAGACCTCAATGACTTCTTTTCTAAGCTGAATCAGGGGTTTCACTCTGCCTGGAGTCTCAGGCAAGAGTGGGCAGGTTTGAAGGTGGCTGGCCACCCTTAAACGTGGTCCTGAGGCCTGACTGGTGGCTCAGCACAGTGGAGAAATTGATCCCTGCCAGGGCTGCAGGAGGCACAGGGTGAAATAAACCTTCTCCTTTAAGAAGGAAAATGTGTTTTCCCACTTGGGCTACTCCCTGTTGGTGCATCCTGCTCAGGCGTTGACAGGAAGGGGGGAGGAAGGAAAAGAGGAAGGAGGGCATTTCCTCTCCTGGGCTGGGTTGCCAAAGCAACTGGTCTAAGATTCCTCTTCTCTGTGGGTCTCCCAGACAGTGTGGCCCTGCTACTAGTCCAGAAGGCTAGCAGCACTTTCTCGCCTGGCACTCCCACTCAAGAATGTACTTCCTCTGGGGTCTGTTTCCATGTTTCCACCACTGCCTGCCCACCTGCTCTAGGACAAACCCTCTCCTCCCTGCTCCCCACTCCGGCCAGGCTGATTTGTCTTTCAAGACCTGAGTAAATCAGGATTCCTTTGACTGCCCAGGAAGGCAACCCACTTCACACTGGCTTAAACTAGAAAAAAGAATCTAGAATGTCTGGGCTTAGAATTACCACATGACCCAACAATTCCACTCTTATGCATATATTCCCAAAGACTTGAAAACAGGCATGCAAACAAATACTTACACATGAATGTCCACAGCACCATTATTCATAATAGCTCGAAGGTAGAAGCAACTCAAATGTCCATCAGAATAGACAAAATGTGGTATATTCCTTACAGTGGAATACTATTCAGCCTTTAAAATAAATGAAGTACTTAAACATTCTACAATATGGGTGAAGCTTGAAAACATCATGCTAAGTGAAAGAAACCAGATGCAAGAGGTCACATGTTGTATGATTCCACTTATCTGAAACTTCTTGAGAGAAAGAGGGAATAGGAAGTGATGGCTTGATGGGGACGGGGTTTCCTTTTGTGGTGATGTAAATGTCTTCAAAACTGGATGGAGGCCATGGTTGCCCAACATGGTGAATGTACACAATGCCACTGAAGCACACACTTTAACATAGTTAATGGTTAATTTTATGTTATGTGAAATTCACCTGAATTAAAAAAATAAAATCTAGTGACAATTTGAGCCGGAGTCAAGACTTCTTGGTTGTAAACAGAATGCCCAGGATGGACCCTGATGGCTTCAGACGTGGCTAGGTTTCGGAGCTCTGAAAAGCTATCAGGGTTTTGTCTCCATCTCTCAGCTCCGCATTCATCTGGGCAGCCCTCACAGGATGGGAGGAGAGGACCACTGCCAGCTCTGGTGTCATGTGGTGTTCAGTGAGCAAGAAAGACTTCTTCCTGGCTGGAACCATCATTCTCACCAGGGTATGAAGACCTCTGACTAATCTGGCTCCAGTCATCTGGTCACCCCTGTAGCCAACCCAGGATGGGGGTTGGAGAAGGTGGGAGGTCGGCGCCACCCAAAGCTCATCCATAGGCTGAATGGGCTACTGTGGAGAAGGTGATTCCCCCAGGGAAAGGATGCTGAGTAGCAAAAGTAATTTCCTTCACTGGCTCTCTTACCATCTTCCCTGGAAGACTCCTCCTTACCGACTCCCACACCACCACCCCCAACCCTGTGCCACGGCTCAGCTCCTTCCCAAAGTCTCTCTGCTTGACCCACTGGGACCTCCCTTGCCAGCAGTACTACCCTCAAGAGCAGAATCCAGCCCTGTAGGTGGTGGTTTTAACTTGTTCAGTCTTTACAGAGAGCAACTTGGCACTGTGCACTAAGATTTGAATGTCCTTTTCTTTTGATCCTGCAGTCATACAGGAATACATCCTAAGGAAAATTTCAGCCAGAGTGCAAAGAGGCATGTGCATATGGATAGCCTCTGGGTAATTATTGACAATAGTGAACCTAGAATAACATAAATGATCATCTACGGGAGATGGATTAGGTAAGTTATGGTGAAGATGAATGGATAGCCATGCAGCTGTTTAAAGGATAAAAAAAAAATCTCCATTTATTGACTTGACCATGAAATTTAATTTTTTAAGTAGTGTTATTTATTTATTCCGTTTTGGCTGCACTGAGTCCTTGTTGCTGCTTGGGCTTTCCTCTAGTTGCAGCGAGCAGGGGCTACTCTAATTGCGGTGTGCAGGCTTTCATTGCCGTGGCTTCTCTTGTTGAAGCTCCCAGGCGCTAGAGTACAGGCTTAACGGTTGTGGACGCACAGGCTTAGGTGCTCCTCGGCATGTGGGATCTTCCCAGATCAGGAATTGAACCACGTCTCCTGCATCAGCAGGCAGATTCTTTATCACTGAGCTAATAGGGAAGCCCTGAAATTTAATTTTTAAAAAAGGATACAAAAAGGAAATATACTGCGACTCCATGTTTTAAAAACATAACCCTTGTAAATGAGCAGGGAGACCATAATTTCAGTCTCTGTATGGACGTAATGGCCCAAATTAATACGAAATAAATTCCATTATTTAATTACCTCTCTAGAAGAACATTAAAAGAGCTCCAGAAAAATAACCACATCAGTCCATCTCCGAAGCCCCGTCTTCCAAGCCCAATTCTCTGCACCCCGTTGCTTCTCCTGAGTGTCTAATGTGCTACAAACTGAACTCTCTACTGAACTCTAGTTCAGAAGGCTTTTCCCTACCCTGGACCTCATCCCAACTCACTGCATTCCTTTATTATGCAGATCAGTTTAGCTTTTCTCAGCAAGTGATCATTCTTCCTCTCTGTGGAAGAGTGAAGTGAAGAGAAACCAAACAGGCAAGTTTAGAATTTTCTTCAGTGGGCAGGGGTAAGAAGAAGACAACACTCTGATGTTAATAATTATATCTCATGTGAAAACATGGATCTGTATGCGTAGAAAATAGTGTGGGAAAAATGCACAATAATGATATCAGGGCTATCAGTGGGTAGTGGGATTAATATGTGATTTTCTGCTCTTTATACTTTTTGTCTGAATTTCTTTTTATAGAGCATGCTCTAGTTTTAAATTCAGAAAGCTTTTTTTTTTAAAGAAGCCTTGTGCCACGGCATGTGTCTTTCTATTCTTTTTTTTTTTTTTTCAAGATCCAGCAAAGGATAAAGAAAATTAAGACTCCCCCCAATTCATCCTCAACACATGATGACATCTTTTTCTGTTTAATTTTGGAACTTTTAAAAAGTAACCCTCCTTTCACCTGATATGTGAAAGAAATATGAATAAAAGAACATTCCTTAGTAGGCTTATAAACTTTATCCATAACATGCTACCATGCAGATGCATTTAAAATAAAGCAGCCTGAGGACTTCCCTGGCTGTCCAAAGGTTAAGACACCACCTTCTGATGCAGAGGGTGCAAGTTTGATCCCTGGTTGAAGAGCTAAGATCCCACAAGCCTCCTGGCCAAAAGACCAAAACGTAAAACAGAAGCAACATTATAACAAATTCAATAAAGATATTAATAATGGTCCACTTCAAAAAAGAAAGTCTTGGGAAAAAAAAAAAAGCAGGCTGATGGGAATTCCCTTGCAGTACAGTGGTTAGAACTTGGTGCTTTCACTGCCACGGGCCCAGGTTCAATCCCTGGTCAGGGAACTAAGATCCTGCAAGCTGCACAGCATGGCAAATAAATAAAGCAAGAAGAGCCTGCCATGGAAGGACTGAGGTAGTCCTGAGAGTGAAGGTCAAGCTTGTCACAGCCTGGGGTTGGGGGCAGGGTGCCGGCCTCCCTCAGCAGCTGCCCCTACCACCTACCCTTCTTCAAACAGAAGGTAACCCCTGTGGCCTAGCCACCGTGTAGGTCCCAGAGCCCCTTGTGAGAGGCTCCAGAGGGCCTGAGTGACCTTGGCCTTTTGTCAAGCCAAGCAGGAACCCTCCCCTCTGCTGTGTGAGAGCTCTGCTCTCTGAGCAGGGTAAAAACGACCTTACTGCCAGCTTCCCTTTTCCTGCTAGGTCCCTCCCTGGCTCCTCTGTCACCTCCTCTGGGTCCCCTCTGGCCAGCTCAATTTTTGTGTCTGGGNATTTGCATCCAGTTCCAGCAGCAAACAGTTGTGAAGGCCCACTGCGTGTCAGGTGCTGTGCTGGACTGGAGCGCGCGTGCAAAATGGCCTAGACGGGATTCTGCCCAAACTTGCCTCTAATTGAGGAAATAAGAAATCCACACGGAAGAAGAACGCTGAGGACACCAGGAAGCAGGGGACCAGGCTCAACTGAGAAATGTGAGAAACCAGAGTCATAGGCGTTCCTGGAAAAGGAAGCCTCACCTCCAGGCCAGGGTAACCTGGGAAGCTTTCCTCAAGGGGCCAGGTGAGGCTGCCCTTACCCATCAGGCGCCGGGGCGGGGCGCAGCAGACGCTGATGAATGCCGCCTCCCCCTGTAACCCTCACCAAGCCCTCTCTGCCTTCTCATGCAATCTCCTGCAAGCCTGGGACCCTCTCTTCCTTCCTCCTGAAGACTGTCTGACCTCTGAGGACCCAGCTGCTTCACAGTCCTGTTCCACAGAGGCTTCTCCTTAGGCCAGGCTTCCAGGCCTGGAGATGTCTCCTCACTCACCATTGAAGCTTCCCAATCTGGTTCTTATTCTTCCTTCAAAAACCTGTCTCCTTTGGAATACATGGCAACAGAGCTTGCTATCCACTGCTTCTAGTTAGTGTCACCTTATAATCTTTCTGGCCACTTCCTCCATTCCTCGACGATTTCAGCACTGGGCTCTTTCTTCTCCTCCACTGTCACCATTCTTGGTGATCTCAGCATCAAAGCTGATGACCTGCCCCACAACCTTAGCCCCTAACTCTCCTGACTACCTTAGTCCTAGTGACACATCTCCTGCCCCACCCTGGTCTCCTGGTCATACCCTAGACCTGGGAACCATGAATGTCTACGTGCATGTGTGTTCAGTCAGGTCTGACTATTTGCAACCCCATGGACTGTAGCCCACCAGACTCCTCTGTCCATGGGATTCTCCCGGCATGAATACTGCTGTGGGTTGCCTTTCTCCAGGGGATCCTCCTGACCCAGAAACTGAACCCAGGTCTCCTGCGTCGCAGGATTCTTTACCGCTGAGCCACTGGGGACCATCTCTTAAATCTCAGATTCAAAGACCCCACTACCTGCCAGCTCTTTCACTACAGTCCTTCCACTCCACCATCTTTCCCACCTGAGACCTCCAGTCCATCGCTGTACTGTTTTTTCACTATTTATCTTCCCTCAGGTCTTATCAGCCAGGTTCTATGATCTGGCCTGGGAAATCTTCCTTGCAAACACTCTGAACTTACAGCAATCTCTCTCCATTGCATTTACCTGGTGAAAACCCAGCTGTGGTTAAATCAAACTGCTTACTTCATACCTGCAACAGAGAAGTTGCACACTGCTGAAGAAACTACCCAGCTACTCTGAACGGGCTCACATCAAACTTATGGCCATAAAATTTCTGATGGGTATTTGACAATCCTACTGCCATTTCTTAGAAAAATTCCTTTTCCCTCTCCTTGATGCAACAGTTTCACACTTTCTCCTCTTCTGAATACTGTCAACACCCCTTCCTCTTTCACTCTCAATCTGGCCTCTGACTATCCTTCATAGAGAAAATAGGTATAAACAGACCAACCGCCTGCACTTCCTCCCACCAAAGCCACCAGAATGTCCCCAGCTCTGGGTTCCCTCCGCCCATCTGTGGCCAACCCCTCCATCTGTGCCCTGGGCCCCTTCCCTTTTCACCAGCGCACATCTTCCCTTCCTTTCAGCTATAGGGTTAGCCAAAAAGTTCCTTTGGATTTTTCCTCAAGATGGTATGGAAAAACCCAAAGGAACCTTTTGGTCAACCCAGTATTTCGTCTTCTCTACTCTAACCTTCCCATTGCAGTCGAACAGGACTTAATATCCCTCAATTTAAAAACATATGAGTCTTAGCCCAATTTCCTGCTGCACCATTTTCCTGCTCCTCTGCAGAGCAAATATTCCTGGGAGAGTTGTCTACACACTCACACTTCTCTTCCTCGCCTCCCTCACCTCCATCCATCCCAGTCAGGCCTTTCTCTTGCCATTCCCTTGTCATAGCTCTTATGAGGACACCAGTGACTGACATCTTGGCTAAATTAGCGGCCAGTTCACATTCCCATTTCATCTGGTTTCCCAGTGGTACTGAACATCTTCGACCTCTCTGTGGTAGACTGCATTATTGGTCCTAATTCCTGTCACCCCTCCCTGTGTTCTTATCCTATGTGACTTCGCTGCCCCCTTTTGCACTAGAGGTAAAATATATGTTCTTGCCCCTTGACTTTTGAACATCGCTACACGATCCATTTTGGTTAACAGAATGAAAGAGGAAGTGACATGGTGCAATTCCAAGCCTAGGCCTTAGGAGTCATTTCCACCTGCCTATTTGTGCCAATGTCATCACCAGGGGATAACCTGCCATAGCTGCCCTGCCCGTACGAGGATGATGAGGGACATGTATCCAGAGCAGACTTAGATCCAGCCAAGGTCAGCCTCACCTGGCTGACCTCCAGCTGACTCCAGATGTGTGCATAAAATAGCACACAGCTCAGTGGTAAAGAATCCACCTGCCAGTGCAGGAGACATGGGTTTGATCCGTGGCCTGGGAAGATCCCACAGGCTGTGGAGCAACTAAGCCCATGTGCCACAACTACTGAGCCCATGCTCTAGAGCCTGGGAGCCGCACCACTGAAGCCTGTGTGCCCTGGAGCCCATGCTTCACAAGAGAACCCTGCACACTTCAACTAGAGAAAAGCCCGTGAAGCCCCAAAGACCCAGCACAGCCAGAATAAATAAATAAAATTATTAAAAATATTTACTGTTATATGCCATAGAGATTTTTGTGATTGTTTGTTACCTAGCAACGGCTGACCAATATATCCCTCTTCTTGAAATACTTCCTTTGCTCAGCTTCCTTAGAATCACCGTCTTCTGATTTTCTTCCAGCTTCACAGGTCGTTTGTCTCAGTCTCGCTTGCTTGCTCTTCCTTTACCAGATCTCTAAATGTTGGAGTGTCTTCAGTCTCATTCCTCTCACTTCCAGCTTTACATTCTCTCTAAACAGAATGATCCAGACCCACAGTTTTGGATACTATCCATATGCTAGATGTCAAATTTAAACTTGAAGGAGAGATGCCCCTGAATTCCAGACTCAAACCTGTCTACACATATCCCCCTGACACCTGATAGGTATTGGCATGGCCAAAACAGAACTGCTGATCTTCCTCTCCCCGCAACATGGGCAATCTGTCCATCCAGTTATCCTGAAAACGAAAGAGTCATCCTTGTGATAGCTCCAGAGACCTCACCATCTCCATACCCACAAACCTGCCGTTACCTACTCTTGCCAGGACATCTGCAACCACCTTTACTGTTCTCCTCTGCTTCTAGTCCCTGCTCTGCCTAGCAGCCAGAGCCATCTTTCTAAAGAGTAAGTGGGAAAAAAATAAAAAAAATAAAAAATAAAATAAAGAGTAAGTGGAATCTTTTCTCCTGGCTTAAAATCCTACAGAGGTTTCCCACTGCAACCAAAATAAAATCCACACTCCTTATTTTGACCCATGATGACAGGATGGTCTAGTCTTTGCCTATATTTCATGTGACAATGGCCTTCAAAGGTATCTCCTGAACTTAAGTGGATTCCTGCCTCAGGGCTTTTGCATCACTATCCCTTCTGCTTGGAGCTCTTCTTCCTGCTCAGAAGGTCTTAAAGAGGCCTTTCCTGGCTAAATAAAGCAGCACTAACTAACCCCACCCCCATCCCTACTCTATTCCATTGATTAGCTACTTATCAACATGTGAAACTGTCTGGCTTTATTCTCTTCCATTAAGGCAAAAAATCTTTAAGAAAAGGCATCTGTCTTGGTCTCTGATATATTTCCAGGGCCAGAACATGCCTTGCACGTTGGTGGGGTGGGGGTGGGGGCGGGCGGCTCTCCGTAAATGTATATTGACTGACTGCAGCCAGAACTGAAAGGAGAAGGAAGTGACCAGCTAGATGGCCAGGAAGGCAACTGCAGGGCCAGAGATAGGGAGGCTGGAGAAGTCAAGATATACCAAGGGGCAGTGAGAGGCCAGGCTGGCTACAGGGGAGGAAGCAGGTGGGGAGCGGGAGGAGAAAAGTCAGTATGGGGAGAGGCCTTGAGTGCCTCCCTCCAAGTCCTTTGAGTTAGTGGGTGCTGCCGATGATTATGACTCAAGGACATGATAGGTTCAAAGCAGTGATTTCAAGTGATTAATATGCTTGAAGGGTTCACGTGTCTGAGTGTCCTTTACTAAGCACTGTCCCATGGCAGAACAGTTTTAGAAGCCAAAACATCTAGAAGAATCTGGGAGCCCAGGGGAGTGGGAGATCTGTCCCCTTGGATTGAGATGCAAGAAAAACCCATTATCCAACCTTTCAGGGACCAAAATTGAGTTTCTAGTTTTGGAAGATCTCCCTGAGTAATTAAAGGTTTGCTGAGCTACACAGCAGGCACTCAACCACATGTGTTAACGAGCTGGTGCCCCGTGCCTTAGGCTTCCTTACACCTTCGCCGAAAACGCACACACATACGACCAAATTGCTTTTTTTCACCCTGTGATTGAACACAGCTTCACCAGACCCTCCACCCCACGGATACACCCTAGATTCAGCCCCTTGCCTTCCCAGCCCCCTCCACCCAATTCCATTGTCAGAGAGGAACAAAAGGCCCAAGGCATCCTGGGTTAAAGGATTTTAACTCTGCCAGCCCCAGGAGGCTCCAACAAGAAGCAGTTTCCTGCAGGAGGAAAGTGACTGAGAAATCTCCCCAGGGGACAGGGGATTTTTTTTTTT